>KK906073.1:4407-14925 GCA_000696445.1 Aquilaria agallochum
GGTACGAATGCCCTCCTTCGGGAATTATGCCCGTGGTTCGGGGAATTCCCTGGTTCGGGGGTTCCGCCTTCGGGGAGGGTCTCTTCTGCTTGCTATAGCTGGTCTTTTATCCCCGAAGGTGATCCGTTCGGTCCCCTGATGGAGCCGGTAACACCTCTAACGTTTCTGGCATTCTAGCCGAGGTCATGGGTTTGGGGCGTTCGGCTTCGCTCCTTCCGAGGTCAGTGTTAGCACCTCCTTCGTATGACGCCAGGTTTCCCACCCACATTTCTGGTAGGAAATATGTAGTTAGAGAGGCAATAGCCCTTTGGCTATCACAGGCCCCCCTCCAGAAAGCCGAAGTGGAGACTTCGGCTTGTCAGCTTTTTGGAGAAGGTCCTTTGGGGCCTTGGGCGTAATACCTATGCCGAAGATGGACCTTTTTGTCTGAAGACATAGGCTGTTCGTCCATAGCCTGTCTTTTGGTGTCTTCGAGGTAGCCTACTTCTCCCTTCTGTAGGTCTGCGTGACGTCGCGTCTTGTAACCAGGCGTGTCAGTCTGGAGCGGCGCTCCCAGGACTCTAGGGTGTCAGAAAGCGTGTCCCTCTTTTGGCGCAATGGCTGACACGTGGTAGCTTGTTATTGGCAGGGGGTGCATCAGATAGAGCAGGCGCGCCTTTTTATACGCACCGAGCAGTTATGGCGACTGTTCGCCTTCGTGGAGAACTTATGCCACCTATATATACACCACTCTGTCAATAATCTCTTTTTTCTTTTGCTTTTTCTCTCCTCTTGCCTTCCAATTCTCTTCTGTTATTTGCGGCGGTGCTGTTTGACGGAGTTTTTTCCGGTCAGTTTTCGCGACGGCTTCTTCAAACCCAGATTTCGGCAAAAGATTTGGTGGGTTTTGATTTCCAAAACCTTTTGATTTCCCCGAAGTCATTTTTTTCTTTCAAAAATGTCTTCGCCAACTGTTTCTCCTATCCCGGAAAGTTGGCTTCCCCTTATCAGTCATACTTGCTGTACAACCTCGGAAAAATTAGAAAGATGGACCAAAAAATTTTTTCTCCCTTCCTATGCCACCACCAGACTTCCTGGACCTCAGGAGGTCAGTTTTATGAATCGTAAAAATGAGGTTACCATTTTTCGTGCCCAACTGAAGGCCGGACTTTGGTACCCTCCGTCGAGGGTGATTTGCGACTTTTGCCGATTTCATGGCATTGCTGTAAATCAACTTCACCCGAACTCGTACTGCTACTTTAATGCCTTCCTTTGCATGTGCAACATTTTTAAAATAGAACCCCACTTCATTCTCTTTTTGTAGTACTATAAGCTCTATACGGTCCCGAAGGGTGGTTTTTATGTTATGCTACCTCGGGGATTGGGGAGCAAAAAGTATATGTTCACTTTTGCAACTAAGGACAGCTGGCGAGGGTGGCAACAGAAATTTTTCTTTCTCAATATGTAGGAGGCCTGGTCGTACGTTCCGACCAAGTGGGCTCGGGGAAAGCTGGAGATGGATGTCGTAGACCCGAGGATGCTGCTGACTCCTCAGTTAGCATCCAGATTTGCGGACTTCGACAGACGGATCCAAGCAGTCTCCGACTGGGAATCCGAGGTCCCTTCGCGCCCCCTCTACCCCTTCCCCATCAAGTGGAAATTGATGACCGAGGAGGTCCTTCGGGAGCTAGGTTTAGTGAAGGAGCACAAGACGGACCTCGAGATGCCGGCTCCTGCCATCGCTGGGAAGGATTCCTGGTTGGTGCAACTCATTCGGGAGGAGGTCACTTACGAGTCCTTTTATGAGCGTAAGTTATCTCAAGAATTTTTCAATATAAGTACTTCTCGGACTCACACTGATGTCTTTCTTTTGTTTCAGAGATGGGCGACGAGTCTGTTGACTATTACAAGTCCCTTTTTCTCGATCATGCCAGGAAAGGCGAGCAGACGAAGAAGGCTGTCTCCCGAAGACGGCAAGCATCTGGGGCCAGCCCGTCCTCGGTGAAACGAGTGAAGAAGAACGCGCCTCCTCCTCAGTCAGAAATTCCCGATGAGGCTCCCAAAAAGCCCGAGGTCGCTGCTGCCCCACCGATCGAGGTCGTTGCTAACGTCCCTCCTCGGAGTCTTACTTCCTCAGCGACTCTTCTGGACACCTTGGTAGAAGTTCCTTCTGCCGAGGAGCGCCGCAAGAGCAAAGGCAAGGAGATTTCTACCGAGGAGGCCCGGGACTCTGACGACGATGTGGCCGAGGTGCCGCCAGGTTCGTTCACTTAGGCAAGCTTTGGTGCCCTTATTTTTGAACTTTGGCGATTACTTACCTTGATAAGTTTCTTGTTTTGCCGTACAGGGGAGCTGCTATATCCGAATTGAGCAGCTGAGCACGCCTGGAAACGAGCCCTTCGGGATGCCCATATCCCGAAGGGGAAGATCCCGAGGGAGCCTTTTTGGTCGTTTATGGAGGACATGAACTTGTACTCTAAAGGCAACTACCCCCAAATGGCCAACCAAATCTCGCGGGGGATCCTCACCGAGGCCTCTTTTAAGGCCATTTCCAAGGCGTGCCTGAGCGATGAGTCCCTTGCTGCAAAAGTTTCCAAGCACGCTGCCCAGGTATACTTCATGCCTTTTTTTTGTTTCCTCTTGATTTCTTTTAAGTGTTTGGCTCATTTTTTGCTTTACTGACTTTGTTCTTACTACTTTGCAGCTGCTGGGGCTCACTGGCCTCCTCAGGGTTCGAGCGGCGAAGGAGGTGGCATTCAGAGTCTCGGCCTTAGATTGCCTAGAAAAATCTAAGGCCATGTGTTCTGAATTAGCTGCCAAGAACACGGAGATGGCCCAAGCTGCACAGAAGGAGGTTGCTACTGTTCGAGAGGAGTTCTTGGAGGAGAAAGAAGAACTTTTGAAGGACTCCTCCTAGAAGAGTTCTGACCTTGGCTCCAAGGTGGCGGAGCTGACTTCGGTGAATGAGGTACTTCAAAAGGAGAAGTCAGAGTCTGAGGCTCTCCTGGCGAAGGCACTTGCTGAGAAGGCCGAGCTCCAGGTCGAGTCTTTGAAGAAGAAGCCGAAGATGAAGAAGATGAAGGCACTGAAGAAGGAGGTCGCTGATCTAGAGAAGGAGCTTAACGAGCTAGGGGTCGAGAAGGAAAACGCCAATGAAATGACCAAGGTCGGCTTTCAGGACGGCTTTTGCCTTGCTCGACACCAAGCCCTTCAGAGGTTCCCAGATCTGGACCTCTCCTTTTTGGAGGCCCTAAACATTCCCGAGGGACCTCAGTGGTCTTGGTCCAAAATTGAGCATCTCAAATTGCCCTTCTTTCTTCCAGCGCCGAAGGCAGTGGATAAGGACGCAGAAGCTGGTGGCTCCCGAGATGCCGAGATCCCTTAGTTTGTATTAGGGTCCTTTGCCTTCTTTTTCCTCTTTTTGTACTTCTTCTTTTTGGCAAGCTTCCTTCTGTGTAAACAGCTCCATGCTCAATAAGGGTTCTTTCTTTCTTTGGTAAAATTTTGGCTAAGTGTTTTGCAAGATTTTTCATTTCCCATCGTCCCGAACACATTTGCTCAAGAGACTTTGGAAAATCGGATCTATTCTTGCAAACTTTTGTACTTAGAATTTTTTGCAAGATTTTTCATTTACTATTGTCCCGAACACATTTGCTCAAGAGACTTCAGAAAATCAAACCTACCCTTATCCCGGCGATCACCCTCGCGAAATTCTAACTTGTACAATTTACGCTCAAGAATTTTGGCTAAGTCTTTTGTACTTAGAAAAAATTTCTTCTAACTTGTGCAATACAACTTTCCTACCAAAATCCTAAGCATAGAATTTTTTCAAGGCATCCAAATGCCATGTATTTTTAATTCTATGCCTTCGGCGTCGCCGAGCTTGTAAACTCCTTTTCGCACTTCAGCAAGTACCAGATAGGGACCTTCCCAATTTGTGTGAAGTACCCCGTGAGATGGTCTTAGGGGTCCAAATTCAGCTTTCCGGAGAACAAGGTCCCCTTCCTTTATTCCCTTTGGCTTGGCTCGCAAGTTTATGGCTGTGGCCACTCTTTGCTGGAAAGCTTTCCTTCTTAGCTCGGCTATTTCTCTATGTTCGCTGACAAGGTCAAGCTTGGTTCTTAGGCCGAGGTCATTTCCCCTTTCATCAAACACTTGCACTCGCACCGATGGTTGCACTACCTCGACTGGGATGATAGCCACTGTATCGAAAACCAGTGAAAAAGGTGTTTCCCTTGTGGCTCTTCGGGGTGTTGTTCGGTAGCTCCATAACACACTTGGGAGCTTTCCTGGCCATTTCTCTTTTGCTTCCCCCAGTCTCTTTTTTAGACCATCTTTGATAGTCCTATTAGACACTTCTACTTGTCCATTTCTTTGGGGTTGAGCTACTGGGGCGAAGTGCATTTTTATTCCGAGGTCACTGATGAATTCTTGGAAGCCTTTGTCTATAAACTGGGACCCATTGTCGGCTACTAGTACCCTCGGTATGCCAAATCTACATACAATGTTCTTCCATACGAACTTCTGTGCCTTTCTTGCTGAGATAGTTGCCAAGGGTTCTGCCTCGAGCCATTTAGAGAAATAGTCTACTGTGACTACGCAGAACTTCACGCCTCCAGGCGCTGTCGGCAGCGGCCCAATGAGGTCTATGCCCCAAACTGCGAAGGGCTAGGGATAATCAGCCGAAGTTACCAATTCCGAGGGTGTCCTTTGGATATTCGCATGTTTTTGGCAATTACCACATTTCAGGACGAACTGTCTAGCGTCCTTTCTCAGGGTAGGCCAAAAGTATCCCTGGTGAAGTATCACTGCTGCTAGAGCATCGGTTCCAATGTGTGAACCACAAGCGCCTTCATGAACTTCTTCGAGGATCATTTTAGTATCCTCTTCGCCAACACACCTCTGCAGTCAATTTGCATATCCCTGTGGATATAATTCTTCTCCAATCAGGAAGAAATGACCGGAGCGTCTTCGTACTTTTGCTGTTTCGCTGGGGTCTTCGAGGAGCGTATTGGTTGCGAGATATCTTTTTATTGGGTCTTTCCAGCCTTTTTCCGAAGTTACTATGCTCAGCACTGTGATGCTCGGGTGATCTAGCACCTCGGTGCATGTTTTCGATTTTGCCAAGCAATCTGCCTCGGCATTATCTCGACGAGGCACATTTTCGATTCATACGGTGTCGAACTCCCGAATGAGCTTCACCACCAGTTCATGGTATTTTGCCAAGGTTGGGTCCTTCGCCCCATAATCCCCAACTGTTTGCCGAACTACCAGCTGGGAATTGCTGTGGGCTTTCAAGTTTCTCACACCGATTTTTCTGGCTAGGCGCAACCCTGCTATGAGAGCTTCGTACTCGGCCATATTGTTGGTGATGTTAAAGCTGAACTTGATGGCCTTCATTACTTCCAGACGTTTGGGACCTCTGATAATTACTCCGGCTCCCTGGTGTTCGGACCTTGAGGCTCTGTCTACATACAAAGTCCATTCTGGCTCACCTTCGCCAGGATCCGAATGGCTATCCTCAGTGATGGGTACTTCGGCAATGAAGTCTGCCAGGGCTTGAGCTTTTATGGCTTTCCGAGGTTCATAAGTGATGTCGTGTTCACCAAGTTCTATGNGAATGCTCGACACCGGTCTCCATATCTGGAAATGAACCTGCTAAGAGAGGTTATCCTTCCAGTGAGTCTTTGTATATCTTTTATTTTAACGGGAGTTCAGAATTCGAGCAGAGCCTTAATTTTTTCTGGGTTAGCATCAATGCCTCTTTCTGATACCATGTACCCAAGAAACTTTCCCGAGGTCACACCGAAGATGCACTTTTCGGGGTTAAGGCGGATCCCGAAGGTTCTAAGCTGGTGGAAAGTTTCCTTTAGATCTGCGACGTGGCCATTAGGCAGCTTGCTCTTGACTATCATGTCATCAACATAGACTTCCATGTTCCTCCCTATGTGATGATTAAAGACCTTGCTCATCAACTCTGGTAGGTAGCTCCTACATTTTTGAGCCCAAAGGGCATCCTGATGTAACAACATGTTCCACCCTTCGTGATGAAGGCGGTCTTCTCCTCGTCTTCGGGGTCCATCCTTATTTGATGATATCCACTGAAGGCGTCTAGGAAATTTAGGAGCCCATATTCGGCAATTGAGTCTACCAATTGGTCTATTGGTGGGAGAGGGTATGAGTCTTTTGGGCAAGCATCGTTCAAATTTCTGAAGTCGATCCACATTCGGAGCTTACTGCTCCTTTCTTTTGTGGTAATAACCACATTGCTTAACCACTCAGGGTACTTGACCTCCCTAATTACGTCAGCGGCCAATAGGCGCTGAACTTCCATTTTGAAAAAGTTACTTTTATGGGCTGAGATGCCCTGTTTCTTTTCCCGGACAGGTTTTGCTTCCGTACTTACTTTGAGACTATGCTGTATTACGCGGGGGTCTACCCCCGGCATATCTTTCGGCGAGTAGGCAAAAAGGTCTTTATTTATCAATAGAAAGGATACAAGTTTTTTCTTGTCACCTTCGGCCAGGTTTTTCCCTAGTCGGGTATTTCGGCCTGGGACAAGTTCTACCTCTTCCATTTCTTCCTTCGCGAGATCTTCTGCCCCGCCCTTCTTTGGTTTTCCAGCTCGCAAGGCCTCTGCCTCTACAGTTTGCGCGAAGTTGTTTGCTGGAGCTTTTCGTGCCTTGATGAACACTTTCCTTACTTCGCCTTGATCGATGAAAATCTCTGCGTCTCCATCCTTGGTGGCGAAGGTGACAGTTAAGTATCTTACATTAGGGCGAATGTGTAGATTTCCCTATGTTTGTCTTCCAAGGATGGCGTTGTATGATGAAGGAACATCCATGACAATAAATCTTGTCATTGTGGAGGTGAATAATTCAGCTGTCCCATCTACTGAAGTTCCTCTCATCATTAGGGGAAGATCAATACATCCGAGGATGGGCAGTTCGGATGGTCCTACCCCGAAAGTAGGCGAAGTGACGGGCTTGAGGTCGGTGTTGGATATGCCCAAGTTCGGCAGTAAATGTGAGAATAGGACGTTGGCGTTTGATCCATCGTCAAGCAGCACTCTCTTAACGTCCCAGTTTCCTATCATTACCATGACCAGAAGGGGATCGTCATGGGGGAAGATGATAGTGGTACCATCCTTGTGGGTCAGCTTCTTCGTCGGACTTTGATACTCCATCACTGCTATTTCTCTGGCCTTCCTCTTTCTTTTCGAGGATGGGAGCCCTGTCGTGATTGTTTATATTATTCCTGCGGGAGGTGGAAGGTGCCTTTTTGGACTTCGGTTACTCCGTCTGTCGGAGTCGTAGTCCTCATCATCTGCCTTTACTTCTTCCTCCTTCCTCCATTTCGGGGAAGGCATCCGCAGGTATCGCCGAAGTTGGCCTTGTTTTATCAGCGACTCTATGTATTTTTTCAATTGGCAGCAGTCTTCGGTATCGTGGCCGTGGTCGCGATGAAACTGGCAGAACTTCTTCATGTTCTTTTTGTTATCAGCGGTCATGGCCCTTGGCCGCTGAACTTGGGTCCCCTGTCTCTCCATTGTCATGAGGATGTTGGTCCTCGTGGTGTTCAGAAGTATGAAGGTTGGGGGTTTCCTTCCCCTAGTCCTTCGAGGTCATCTAGCTTGGTCGGTCGGATACCGCGTCTATTGGCTGGACCCTTCGACATGGGCGTGATCAGTCTTCGGTCCCCCCATCCTCAGCTCTTCGGCTGTCATGTGCTGCTCAGCCCTTCGGTAGAACTCACCAAGCATGTCCACAGGGTCCTTTGAAAATTCGTAGAACAGCTGTGAGTCTCTTCGAAGGCCCCGTATCATGGCGATGATGCGTATTTCGGGCCGAAAGTATGGACACTTAGGGCCTCTCTGTTGAACCTTTCAACATAGTCACGGATGGTTTCTCCGTTCCTCTACGCTATGTCAAACATCTGGACAGGCATCTTCGCCGTCGGCCGACTTCCAATGAATTGCTCTGTAAAGCCATGGATAGCTCCTGGAACTCCCTGATGGTTCCCGGGGCCAATGAATTGTACCACGCTGTTGCTGGTCCTGTGAGGGTTACTTTAAAACACTTGCACAAGGTAGCATCATCAGCACCGTGCATCATCATGCTACGTTTGTACTTGGTCAGGTGAGCCTATGGATCTGTCCAGCCATCATAAGTTTCCAGCCGAGGTACCCGAAAATCGCTTGGCATGGCTGCCTCAACCACTGTTTCGGTGAACGGGGACTCATCCCCACAGAAGGTTTCGGACAGCCTAGCCCAGACCGGCTTGCGAGCTACCTGTCTTTCTACTCTCTCCGACCTCGCCAATATCTTATCCATAAGGAGCGGGGCACTAGGCTCTTCCTCCTGGTGTTTGTAGGCTCCTGGGAAGGGAGATTGTCGGTGCCTCTTCGGGGAGTGACTTTGGCGCCGAGGAGAAAGGGACTTCGCCTCGGGTGATGAGCTCCTTTGGCGTGGAATTTTAGGTTGCTTGGACCCCGTTTGCCCCGTAGGTTGTTCCCAAAGTGGCACGTTTTCTATTGAGGACTCTTCTTGTAGATCCCCGCTCCCCGAACTGCGATAGGTTGGTTTGGGGCTTTTCTCCCAAGGGCGTGCTGGCGAGGGAGGCCTTTGGGCCTGAGTTGGTTGTGGCCATCTTCGGTCAATCTGTTGTGTTATTTCAGCGACGACAGAGCGCTGAAAGTCGCGTAGAAACCTCATGGTTATGACCAGAGGACACTCTTCAATAAGCGCGGAAGTCCCTGGAATGGTTTGCTCAGTAGCTGGTTGAGCTCTAGGTGCGGACGGGGACTTCAGGAGTCCCTTGTCCTTTGAACGCCGAGTTTCAACAATGGCGACCTGAGGGTGGGTTCCCACAGATGGTGCCAAATGATGCCCGGCTGCATCTTCGTCGTGTGACATTGTGACTTCGGGAGAGACTTCCTGAGAGGGAGAGCGTCTGGAGTGTAAGTTTTGTTAGGTTTCGGGAGCCACACAGCGTAGCGGAATTTAACCGAAGCCCTCCAGGATCCAAGTGAAATGGGGTAAACCGGGTGTTCGAAAATTTTCATACCTAATTTTTGATTGAGATCTCTCACTCAACTGTAGAGTCGAATCACAAAACCTGATCAGTTGACATGTTCAGGCTCTCTATGGTATCCACACGANTAAGCACGAGACATGGAATGTGTCACTCTCGTATAGCCCAATCTTTGGTTTCTTGATTACCGAGTAGACTAACTTAAACTGATGACATTGATATCGCATATCAACTCATCCGAGCATGGCCATGCATTTTCTAAGTCTCACTCTATCAAGGGGCCCGAAGATATCGCTCCCGTTACATAGGAGGGACAAATCCCATCTTGATCATACAAATCCCTCCGCATGATATGTGACATACCCAATGACCTCCTTCAAGTTCACTCAGTTACGAGCAACAAAGGAAAGTATCAAAGTATGTGACTCACATGTAGGGAACCTTGATGATCTTAGGTCGAAGGACTACATATACCCTGATCACTATGGGAATCACTTATGACACTCATATAACGATCCATGTAGTGTTCTCATGGTGGGTCGGTCCAGTACACAAGTTCTCCAACTTGTACCCATATGTAGACTACATATCTCATATTAGTCTCCACATATGCTAGTCGTTATGTATTATTGCAACCTGCTCCACAATAATACTAGACCAGGGACTTTTAAGAATATCATTATTCTAGGGTTACAATTATGTTTGTTAAGTTACGCAGGAACAAAACAACAAACGTAATTGCTGGATTAATGCCTTAATAAAATATCATGACTCAATGTGCAAAAATACAATCATCTCATGATTGGCTTTTGGGCACAACACTAACAAGTTTCCCAAGGGAGAGTACCTGAAATGCTCAGAAAAAAGGGTTAGGAGGTCCCCGGTATGTTTTTCCGAGGAGGAGCCTCCAACGCCCAAGTCAGTGGCCTGAGAGGAGATAGAGGAGGGACAAAGAGGAATAGATGGACAAAGAGGGTTCGATCCCTTGCCAAGGCATGTTTCCTGGTATTTATAGGAGTGCCCAGCCTGTTCAGATCATGACACGTGTTCGGTCAGATGTCCTTTGTACCTTCGGGCGTAGGGAACATGTAGCCGCTTATAGGCTCTTTGAGCCTTGGACTGAGACAGGCTGTGATAGGACTCGAACGGCGTCGGTGTCTTAGACCGCCGTTTGAGACGGCGTGTAGCGCCTGTGGGCGACATGTCAGAGGCTCCTTAAATGCAGGTGCCGTACTCCCGAGGTTCTTTGGACGAGGTCGTCCTTCGGTACGAATGCCGTCCTTAAAAAATTATGCCCGTGGTTTGGGGACTTCCCTGGTTCGGGGGTTCCGCCTTCGGGGAGGGTCTCTTCTGCTTGCAATAGCTGGTCTTTTATTCGTGAAGGCAATCCGTTTGGTCCCCCGATGGAGCCGGCAACACCTCTAACGTTTCTGGCGTTCTAGCCGAGGTCATGGGTTCGGGGCGTTCGGCTTTGCTCCTTCCGAGGTCAGCGTTAGCGCCTCCTTC
>KK906075.1:0-13532 GCA_000696445.1 Aquilaria agallochum
AGTTCTTCTGGCCATTCTTGTGGCAGGGAGTTCGGCCAGATCGAGGCGATAGCGTTTGGCTATCACCAAGCAATCTGCTTCGGCGTTATCTTGTCGAGGTATGTTTTCGATCCGTATGGTGTCAAACTCTTGAATGAGCTTTGCTACCAGTTCGTGGTATTTTGTCAAGGTTGGGTCCTTCGCCCCATAGTCTTCTGCCGTTTGTCGAACTACTAGCTGGGAATCGCTGTGGGCCTTTAAATTTCTCACGCCAATTTTTCTAGCTAGGCACAATCCTGCTATGAGGGCTTCATACTCAGCCACATTGTTGGTGACGTTAAAGCTGAACTTGATAGCCTTCATTACCTCTAGGCCTTCAGGAACTCTGATAATTACCCCAGCTCCCTGGTGTTCGGACCCCGAGGCTCCGTTAAGATACAAAGTCCATTCTGGCTCACCTTCGTTTGGATCCGGATGGCTGTCCTCGGTGGTGGGTACTTCGGCAATGAAGTCTGCCATAGCTTGAGCTTTTATGGCTTTTCGAGGTTCATAAGTGATGTTGTGTTCGCCAAGCTCTATACACCATTTGGAAAGCCTTCTCGAATGATCAACTTTTCTCATGACATCGCGCAGAGGTAGACTGCTTCGTACGATGATAGGGTGAGCCTGAAAATATGGTCGCAGCCTTTTTCCTACTAGCACCAAGGCATATATAGCTTTTTGCAACAAAGGATACCTGACTTCGGTGCCATGCAGGGACTTTCTTACATAATAAACCGGCCATTGCTTCGGCCCTTCCTCTTTCAGAAGGACCGAGATTACTGCTTTTTCTGTGACGGCGAGGTATAATATGAGGGGCTCTCCCTCGCGGGGTTGCCGCAAAGTGGGCAGACCAGCTAAGTAGATTTTGAGTTCTTCCCAGGCTCTTTGGCAGTCTTCATCCCAAGGATGATCATTACTTCCGAGGTTGTCCTCCCTTTTTGCTTCCTTAGTGAGGACTTTGAAGAATGGTCGACACCGGTCTCCATACTTGGAAATAAACCTGCTAAGAGAGGTTGTCCTTCCGGTGAGTCTCTACACATCTTTTATTGTGGCAGGAGTTTAGAACTCGAGTATAGCCTTAATTTTTTCTAGGTTAGCATCAATGCTTCTTTCTGATACCATGTACCCAAGGAACTTTCCTGAGGTCACTCCGAAGATGCACTTTTCGGGATTAAGACGGATCCCGAATGCTCTGAGCTAGTGGAAAGTTTCCTTTAGATCTGCGACGTGGTCGCCAGGCAGCTTGCTCTTGACTATCATGTCGTCGACATATACTTCCATGTTTCTCCCTATTTGGTCGCTAAAGACCTTGCTCATCAACCTCTGGTAGGTCGCTCCTACGTTTTTGAGCCCGAAGGGCATTCTGACGTAGCAGTATGTTCCTCCCTCGGTGATGAAGGCAGTTTTCTCTTCATCTTCGGGGTCCATCGTTATTTGATGATACCCACTGAAGGCGTCTAAGAAACTTAGGAGCCCGTATTCGGCAGTTGAGTCTACCAATTGGTCTATCGGTGGGAGAGGGTATGAGTCTTTTGGGCAAGCATCNCCAGCAGAAAAGATACAAGTTTTTTCTTGTCACCTTCGGCCAAGTTCTTCCCTATTCGGGTACTTTGGCCTGGGACAAGTTCTACTTTTTCTATTTCCGCTTTCACGGGATCTTCTGCCTCGCCCTTCTTTGGTGCCTTTGCCTCCACCGTCTGTGCGAAGTTGTTTCCCGGAGCTTTTCGTGCTTTGACGGACACCTTCCTTACTTCGCCCTGATCTATGAAGATTTCCGCATCTCCATCCTTGGTGGCGAAAGTGACAGTTAAGTACTTCACATCAGGGTGAATGTGCAGATTTCCCTGTGTCTGTCTTCCAAGGATGGAGTTGTACGATGAAGGGACATTCATGACAATGAACCTTGCCATCGTGGAGGCGAATAATTCAACAGTCCCATCTACCGAAGTTCCTTTCAGCATTAAGGGGAGATCGATCCATCTGAGGACAGGCAGTTCGGATGGTCCAACCCCGAAAGTAGGCGAGGCGACGAGCTTGAGGTCGCTGCTAGATATGCCCAAGTTCGGCAATAAGTGTGAAAACAGGACGTCGGCATTTGATCCATCATCGAGCAACACTCTCTTGATGTCCCAGTTTCCTATCCTTGCCATGATCAACAGTGGAACGTCATGGGGAAAGATGACGGCGGAACCATCCTTGCGGGCCAGTTTCTTTGTCGGACTCGGATATTCCATGACTGCTATTTCTCTGGCCTTTCTCTTTCTTTCCGAGGATGGGAGCCCCGTCGTGATTGTTTATATTATTCCCGCCGGAGGTGGAGGGCGCCTTTTCGGACTTCGGTTCCTCCGCCTGTCGGAGTCGTAGTCCTCATCTTCTGCCTTTCCTTCCTCCTCTTTCCTCCCTTTCAGGGACGGCATCCGCAGATAATGTCGAAGTTGACCCAGTTTTATCAGCGACTCTATGTACTTCTTCAATTGGAAGCAGTCTTCGGTGTCGTGGCCGTGGTCGCGGTGAAACTGGCATAACTTCTTTATGTTCTTCTTGTTATCAGCGGTCATGGCCCTTGGCCGCTGAATCTGAGTCCTTTGCCTTTCCATTTTCATGAGGATGTTGGTTATCGTGGTGTTCAAGGGTGTGAAAATTGGGAGTTTCCTTCCCCGCATTCTCCGAGGTCGGCCTGCCTGTTCGGTTGGATACCGGGTTTGCTGGTTGGACCCTTCGGCCCGGGTGTGATTGGACTTCGTCCCACCCATTCTCAGCTCTTCGGCCGTCATGTGCTGTTCGGCCCTTCAGTAAAATTCACCAAGCGTGTCCGAGGGGTCCCTGGAGAACTCGTAAAACAGCTGTGAGTCCCTCCGAAGGCCCCGCGTCATGGCGAGAATGTGTACTTCGGGCCGAAAGTTCGGGACACTCAACGCTTCTCTGTTGAATCTCTCGACATAGTCGCGAATGGTTTTTCCATTTCTTTGCGCTATGTCGAACATTTGGCAGGCATCTTCATTGTCGGCCGACTTCCAATAAATTGCTACGTGAAGGCCGTGGATAACTCCTAGAACTCCGTGATGGTTCCTGGAGTCAATGAATTATACCACGTAGCTGCCGGTCCTGTGAGGGTGACCTCAAAACATTTGCACAAGGTAGCGTCGTCGGCACCATGCATCATCATGTTACGTTTGTACTTGGTCAGATGGGCCTATGGATCAGTGCGGGCATCATAAATCTCTAGCCGAGGTACTCTAAAGTCGCCTGGCATGGCTACCACAACTACAGCTTGGGTGAATGGGTACTCATCCCCACAAAAGGTTCCAGACAGCCTGGCCCAGATGGGTTTGCGGGCTACCTATTTTTCCACCCTGTCTAGTCTCGCTAGTATCCTCTCCATAAGGATCATGGCACTAGGTTCTTCCTCTGGGAAGGGAGATTGCCGGCGCCTTTTCGGGGAGTTAGTTCGGCGTCGGGGGGACAAGGACTTCGCCTCAGGCGATGAACTCCTTTGATGTGTGATTTTGGGTTGCTTTGACCCTGTTTGTCCCGCAAGCTGTGCTCCGAGGGGTATGTTTTCCGTTGAAGACTCCTCACGCGGGTCTCCACTTCCCGAACTACGATGGGTTGATTTGGGGCTTCTCTCCCGAGGCCGTGCTGGCGAGGGAGGCCTTTGGGCCTGAGTTTGTTGTGGCCACCTTCAGTCTATCTGCTGTGTCATTTCAACCACAACAGAACGCTGAAATTCGCGTAGAAAGCTCATAGTAATGACTAGAGGGCGCTCTTCCTCCGGCGCGAAAGTCCGTGGAAGGGTTTGCTTAGTAGCCAGTTGAGCTTCAGGCGCGGACGGGGACCTCAGAAGTCCCTTGTCCTTTGAACGCCGAGTCTCAACAACGGTGACCTCAGAGTGCGTTCCCACAGACGGTGCCAAATGACGCCCAGCAGCATCTTCGTTGAGTGACATTGCGACTTCTGGAAGGACTTCCTGAGAGGGAGAATGCCTGGAGCCCAGATTTCCCAGGTGAGTGTGCTTGAAAAGCTCAGAAGAGAGGGTTAGGAGGTCCCCGGGGTGTGTTTCCGGGGAGGAGCCTCCGACGCCCAAGTCAGTGTCCTGAGAAGGTAAAGGGGAAGCACTAAGGTTTTAGTGGCCTTGCCTGTTTGTGTTTTCTCAAGGAGAGGGGTCTGATCAAGGATCGATCCTTTGCCAGGGTTTGTTTCCTAGTATTTATAGGAGTGTCCAGCCCATTCAGATCATGACACNGTGACAAGACCTGGACGGCATCGGCGTGTTAGATCGTCGTTTGAGGCAGCATGTAGCACCTGTGGGTGACATGTCAAAGGCTCCTTAAATGCTCATGTCGTACTCCCGAGGTCCTCTGGCCGAGGTCATCTTTGACACAGATGCCCTTTCTCGGGAGCTATGCTCATGGTTTCGGGGAGTTCCCTGGTTCAGAGGTTTCGCCTTCGGGGAGATCCTCTTCTGCTTACAATAGTCAGTTCTTCATATCCGAAGCCGATCCACCCGGTCCCCCTAGGGGAGCTGGCAACATCTTTGAAATCCCTGGCGTACTAGCCGAAGTCCCAAGTTCGAGGCTCTTGACTTTGCTCCCTCCGAGGTCAGTGATAGCGCCTTTTTCGGATGACGCCAGGCTTCCCGATCACACTTTCGACAGGAACTATGTTCTGAAAGAGGCAATAGGCCTTCGGCTATCACTTAGAATGTTGGGTCTCAACGACAGCGACCTGGGAATGAGTTCCCACAGACAGCACCAAATAATGCCCGGCGGCATCCTCGTTCTGTGATAGAGTGGCCTGAGGTAGGGGCTTTCAATATGAAGGCATCTGAATGAGAGACTTTTGGTATGAGGGTGGTTGCAAGACTCAGAAAAACAAGCATTAGAGACACCCCGGAATGTATTTCTGGGGGAAGAGCCTCCAACGCCCAAGTCAGTATTTGGGGAATAAGGAGCAGAAATTGGAGAGCAAAGAGTAGAGAGCTCTGTCTTGTTTACCAAGGTTACTCCTAGATATTTATAGGAGGGTGTAGGGAGGAGGCCGTTTGACACAACTCCCATAGATCGTGACACGTGTTCAGTCAGATGTGATCCATACCTCCGCAGATGGGTATCTCCTGCTGGCCCTAGCTCGTTTTGGCCAGAGGTCAGGACCGTGTGGGAGGTCTTGGTGTTAGGGGCGTGTGCAAGGTCCCTGTGTCAGAGGCTCCTTAACCGTTTTTGTCATATCTTCATGAGATCCCTTCGGGGAACGACACCCTTTGAGGGTATGAGACCCCATTTGGCAAGATATCATCACCGAGGGCCGTCATGATAAGTTCTTTGGTGGAACGGGGCATCTTTAGGAGATGTTCTCCCTTGCCAGGGCACTTTTACGAGGTCGGTAGGTTCATAAAATCCGTGGGTGGTGAAAGACACCTTTTCCCGAAGTTGGTCAGGTCACCTTTCCAAGGATTGTGAAGGCTAAACCTTTCTGAAGTCAGTCCAGCTATTCCTAAGGGTGGTCGTGGGTCGCTGAAGTCAGGGGATCAAAGGTAGTGCGGGCCCCCTCTTGCCAAGGTTGGTTACTCATCCTTTTTGATGGTGGTCCTCATCTTTCCCGAGGGTGGTGCTCATCAAGCAACCTAGGAATTCTATGGGCAATAGCCTTTTGGCTATCACCTCTAGCAATCGATGCCCAAATCTTGCTCACCCTTTCAATTCTTGGTGAAATTGGAAGCCTTATGGAATACCCAAGCAAGAGCAAGCCTGCTCTTGCTTAGTATTGGTGTAATGAGCATTAAAGTGACATTTTTTATCATTGGCATTTTAAGCTTCCATGAGGTTGGGTCTAGCTTGATTGAGCTAAAATAGGGGCCACTTGTGATGAATTTAACTTGGAACCATAGAAAACCCTTAATGGAGACTTAGATGCTTGGATTGATTTGTTATCTTCATTTTGGATTTTGAGGCAAGGGGATTTTTTATTTTCCTTGATATTTTAAAGAAATTAAGTTGATTCTAGCTTTGGGAGTATGTTTTGGGTGAGTTTTAAGTGGATTCACTCAAGAAAAAGCTAGGGATGCAAGAGGTAATAAGATTGGCACGAAAGGGGATTTTGTAGCTAAAGACACATCCCTAGGACCTGAATCTATGTCCCTACAGATTTGGAGGAAGCCTAGGGACAAGTCTCAAGGACCCAGAGATGTAGCTTTAACTAGCTTGAAGCCTCATGGCTTTAAGGGAGCAAAAAGACATGTCCATAACACTAGAAGACACAGCACCAAACACCACAAGGCCTATTTAGGCAAGAAACATATCTTTTAGACCCAGGTATGTAGCATTGAGTACACCAATGCTAAAAGGACTACCAAGAGGTGCCAGGGACACATCCCCATGGTTGAAGCTGTGACATTTGTGTAGGCATGAGGTGGTGGTTTGTTTTATGCCTCTTAGGTGTACCCTTAGTGTCCTTCAATATTTCTAAGACCTTGGTAACACCAATAAAAGGATCACCCCCACTTCTAAGGTTGTTTTAATGCATTAATAGTGAATAACCAAGTAATTTAAGCAAGAATCATACGAACTAGAACCATGCCTTGTTAACTATTTGTGGTAACTTGCGCACCAAGGCATAGTTGGTGTGGAACTTAAGTAGCACAACTTCTTATAGATAAGAGAACCTAATTGGGGTAGTGAGACATGAATCCTAGGTTGCCTAATGAGCCATAAAATAGTAGCAAGTTAGCTAGAAACACCTAAAGCCCAAAGAAGGAACTATAAGGCTAATAAGGGCATGTACACACATGCGAGGGCCATATGAGCCCTAGGGCCCATGAGAGTCCTAGATTAGATAAGGTTGGGCCTTGGCGTAACTTGAAAAGTTGCTTGATAGGAATACCAAAAGCCTTAACTAGGATTGTGATATGGACTTAAGCTAAGTGACTCGAGCACTTTATGGGGCCTTAGAGGTGCAAGGTAGTTAGGCTGCCTTACTACATCTAGGACCTTAGTATATGCTAAGAATTATGAAAGACACTTAAAGCGTTCATGGTTCCAAGTAATGGCCATCACATTGGGGTGTGGCAACTGTCAAGCTAAGTGTCATCCAGGGTTCACCAAGAAAGGTGGAGGCTTAGTAACACTTGGTCGCCTACTCAGGTTGTGGACCTAAGGGACTAAAGTGGGAGCCTAGTACCCCTAGGAGTGGAGGTTTAGTAAACCTAGTTACCTAACCAATTCTCAGTCCCGATGAAGTAGAGTGAGAATCCACTATGCCCAAACTAGATTGGTGACGTGCTAGCTAGGGTTCACCATATGATGTGGGTAAGGTTTACAACACCTAGTGGCGTTGTTAGGTCTTAGACCTAAGTCACTAAGGTGGGACCTTAGCACTCCTAACTTGGCCCTACCAAGTATACTTAGATTATTGCTACACCAAGTATTCAAAGGAAGGTAGTTAAGTGCTTGGGTGATGACATATAACTATTTGCAAGCCAAGTCTTGCTACAGTAAGTTAGGGGCAAAAACTAGATAGACAAGGGACACAGTCCCATAGAAGGACTAAGATGAGGAAAGGTCCCAAGGAACCTAAATATATGTACAGATGTTAGCCCTTAGACAGTTATAAGATTGCGATAGATTTATGACATATATTGTTATAGTGTCCCCGGGTTTTGTTTTACAAGTACTGGATAACCCCTTAATGGCAATCAATGATTCTCACTACTCAATTTATGTGTGCAGGTTTAGGTTGTTCGACCAACAACCTAAGTGTGGTTGTCGAGCAAGTTAAGCAAGTATCAGTTATGCTTGCTACTTTGTATTTCTATTTTATTAGTTGCATTATGTACTAACTATGTTGGATTAACCTTGAGCAGCGATTGATCTAGATGGACAAGTGGACGTTGAGGCTAAAAGCACTTGAGAGTAAATCTTAAATGGTTAGCCTGCTATAGTTATCTCAGTCAGTTATTCTTAATTACTTAATTTTACTAGATGTTTCTAGAAACATTGGCTAGTTGTGTGTTTGATTTGTGATTCATGTATATAATTGAAAAATGTTCATAGGCTTGATGCTCCTAGAAACTGTGTTTATGACTCTGGCTAGTTTTATAATTATTTTTATGTATGGTACCGCCAATGTTTTAAATGTTTAACTTATTTTTCAAATTTCCATGCCAAAACTACTCATGCATTATTTAATGGCAGTGTTAAGGTTAGTAAGCTTACGTCACATGCATTTGCTTTTTTTTCACAACAAAAAAAAACCAACAAATGCAAACCAAAACCCAAGAATTCCATGAATTCCTAATGATCCTAGGTAATAAGGTGCCTCAGGTGGGCAAAGGCTATCTCAAAATTGCTCGGGCAAACTATAATGGCTGGGAAGGACTCCAACATGGCTCTTAGTTGCATCCTTAAAGCTCTTTAGTGTACATGCATGGGCCTCCATATTCTAGCCTATATCTCTTGGTTCCTTTATCTTGGATCTTTATAATTATGAATGAATTAAAGTGGTTTGGGCCTTGGACTTGTAGGAATTGGCCAAAAGTTGAAAAGGTGGTGGAGGGCTCCAAGTAGGTCCCTAAGTGCTTGACAATGAGTGCTTAAAGGGCTTTTTGTTTCTCGTTGGCCTTTTTCTTTGTAATAGGTCCTATGCTTATCTTCATCACATCCTTAGAACTCCTAGAAGCCTTTAAGCTTGATGGTCCTCCATCAATTGAGTCCCAAGCTAAGTCCCTACCACACCTATGCATATAAACCATATAAGGACTAAAAAATACACTTAGTGCAATTAAGGTCCTTCCAGTTAGTTTTATAGTTGTAATGAACTCTTAGGTGTATGATCTTGATTTTATGTATCAATTATGCCTCTTAGACCTTGAATCTATTGTAATTATGGTTTTGCCCTCTACCTAAGGTGACATTACCAAATTACACCAGTGATACATAAGTGCCATTTGTGCTCTAGGAAACTTTCTAACCCTTATTACTTGCTTGAAATGCATGATAAATGTTTAGTAATGGATTTGTTACCTTGTAACCAAGTCTTACCTGATTGCCACTGGTTTAGTAACTCAAGGGCTATAACAAACTCTTAAGATACCCTAGTGGACTACTTAACTTCTTATTACCTAGGAGTCTTTCTTTATATAACTAGATCTCCTTTCATGGTGGCATGCTCTTGGCCATTATAGACTCTTCTGTAGGTCTTTCCCAATCACTTTTAACCTCTACTTGGTACTGTTTACCAACTTTTGTTCCCACCTCACAAAAATGGGAGAATTACCAGTATGTCATAAGGGCTAAAAACCATTATATTGTATAATTCTCACCACTGTGATTGAAATGTGGGGGCGTAAAAGGCATGATCACCACCTCCTTAAAAGTACTCCAAGTTGGTAACTTGGCCCCCAAGAAAAAGCCTCAAGGATTGCTTGTTTGTCAAACAACCTATACACTTTTTGTAAGGTTTCAGAAATTCGGGTACCTAATTGTAAAACTCTTAAGAAAAAGCTTTGGAGAGTTATGGGAATGATATGAATGGTACAAAAGTGCCATTGGAGGACCAAATTGCTCATGAAAGACAAGTTTGGACAAAGGAAACACCAAAGGCATTAAGGACCTAAACGTCTAGCTGTAAACCTTAAGGTGTTCAAGCTTTTTACTTAAGTCAAAGGGTGGAATTGTGGGGTTATCCCACCATAAGGGAGGTAGCCAAGGCTTGATAAATGGGTCAAAAATTTTGGGCACATGTGTACCAATGAATTTAAGACAAAGAAACCATGTTTATGGGCAAAGAAAATGACATAAAACATAATTAAGGCTTATAAGGGTGTTTAGTGCCCTAAAGCTACTTCAAGAAGCCTAACTTGAATTTTCTTCTCCCATATTCAACCCACACAACCACCTCCCTCCCCCATACTTCTTCCATAGTTCCTCCATACCCACCATACCTCCAAGATTGAAATTGAAGGAAAAAGGAAGCAATTGGAAACAAACTAGAGCTATTGCTGGAGTGCTTTAAGGATCAAGCTTGATTTCCAGCATACACACTTTGGTAAGGGGTCTCTTGGCCTCATGAATTGTTTACTATATTTTCAACCACCCATGGAGCTAGGGCTAAGCTTGGAAGAGAGCCATGAGCTTGATAAACCAAGCTTAGTGAGGGGAGTGCCCTTATTGAAGGTTTTGTGACCTAGTGTGAAGTGCACAAATATGGCAGTGTTAAAAACCTCATAATACCAAGAATTAGCTTCAAGAGGGCTGCCATAGTGATTTGGTTATGTTTATCATGTGTTTTATGGACTAACCTATGGTTTATGTTGCTGCTGCATTTCATGTGTTTGTTGGTTGTGAATGGCTGCTGCATTTGGTTGCTATATCCTGCATATATGCATCGTGGTTTTTGTGTTTTAGTGTCTTTGGATGTAGGTTTTAATCATGGTCACATTAATTATTGAATCCAAGTGTTACCTTTACTAAGTTTCTCAATGAAACTTACTCCCCTCAACTTTGTCATTTTAGGTCCAGCTGAAAGATCACCTTAAAACTAACCTTTTTGGTTTGATTATTGCCTTAAACTTTTAGATACTTAAACTTCAATATGCCTAGTTGTTATCTAGAAAGTTTGGAGATTTTAGGAACACATTTGGTATTTTTAATGGTGGTGTTTATTGTGTTATGCAGCAGTTGTCCAGCATCCTGTTCAGGAGTCCATTATGTCTTAGGCACTTCTGTAACTTAGAGTGTGTTTTTAGTTGAGTTAAGACCATTATGTAGTGCATGTATGAATGTACATGTATTGCATGTAAAATGAGACAAGTATGTGAACATTTGACTAATGTTTTGGCTATGTATGTCATATGGTGCAAAGTTGCCTAAGTGTGAATGATAGGCTGCTTAATTCTAAATTTTGTTTTGGCCACATAAAGTTGCTAGATGCAAGAGCACGTAATTCCTATATGTATTGTACATGTATGGGATAGCCTTGGTGTGACGGCTCTCCTAGCTAAAGAAGAGTCTTAACCAAGTAAGTATTTATTTTAGTTTGTTTAAGTGTTTTTATTAAATTAAGTACCTCAAGTTAGCACCTTGTTAAGCAAGAAAGGCAAGCTTAACTAAGTAAGTGAGTTCCTAAGTGTGGTTTGGCACCTTAAAGTCAAAAGCGGGTAAATTGGTAATCTTGACCCAAGTTAGAAGCATGACTATAATTTTGATGAATTAGGGTCATGTAAGAAAATTTGGCTTAGTTAAATCAAGTCTATTAGTTATCCTAGCTATTAGAACCGTCTTTGAAGGTTTTGAGTAAAGTGTGGCACTAAGTGTTTATTTAAGCCATTTAGATCTTAAGTGGCCAAAGTGTCCAAGAGGCCAAGTGTGAGAAGCTTTTTGGCATCCTTAGGAACAAAGGAAAGATGGTTTTGGGTTGAGAGTTTGGTGACCAAATTAAAACAAATGAGAACTTGTGGGTCAAGGGGCAAGAGTGGAAGAAGTATGCCTTAGAGGGGGGAGTTAGTATATTTTTGGGTGAGTTACCTTCCCTTGCCATTTGTTTCCTTCCCCAATTTTGTAGCTTCATCTCCTCACCAAAATTGCTGCTCCAAAGCTTCCCATTCCTACAATTCTCCATCAATTTTTGAGGGCCCAAGGTGTTTACAAGAAGCCTCAAGCTTCATTGTTGGTGCTTTAGCTTCAACTATCTCTTTGATGCTTGTTTGGACTTAAAATTCGTAGGTAAGTTTCTTGGGTTTTCATGGGCTAGTTCTAAGTTGTTTCTATAGCTAGAAATGGTCTTGGTTTGAAGTTATTGGTGCCACATCACGTTGGTTTTAGGTGTGGAACTCAAGAGAGCTTGGTTGAGCTAAGGATGGCTTGTGCTTTGATTCTTGCTCTGTGGCTGAGTTGAGGTAAGGGTTCAAATTAATTAAGCTCAAATAATGCATAGAAATGTAGTGTTTTGTGTGGGAATGAAGTAGAAACAAGACCCATATGATTTGAGTTTGGGATGAGAAAGTTTGAGCAGTTTTCATGCAAGGTCGCACGCTGTCGCGCAATGCTGGAAAGCGTTGGCGACGCCATCTTGGCGATGCATCGCCGAGAAATGCAAAAGTTCTCTGAATGCTGATGCCTTTGGTGACGCGCCACCAAGGGATTTTGCCCCCAAGCTCCAGGCATCCTAAGAGTGTCTCAAACTCTCGGTTTTCAACCCTAGGCTAACTTAAGACGTTCCGTAGCCTCAGTTGGGTCTAGAACTCATTCCTAAGTTGGGAATTATGCATTATTTAGGTGGTAGCTAAGTTGTGTGGTTAAGGAAGAGTATGAAATGGTGGCTAAGGAAATTAAAGTGCTTAAGTTCCTAAATGAGCACTAAGGGGATTAAGTCAGTTTTTAGACTCTTTGTTGGCCAAGTGGAATGTCATAGAACTTTGGCCAATAAAAAGGAACCTAAGTCGATCCTAACCGAACCATTTGGTTTGGTAAGTGAGCCACTACGGAGCTCTAAGCTAAACTCTAAGGGTTTGGCTAGTTAAACCACATAGGACGGCTACCTTGTACAATAAGTTAAGGGTAAAGGTGGGTAAGTTTGAGAGAAGGTGACGACCTACTCTAGAACCCGTAGGTGGGACTTATAGGAGGTAAAGTACCCGGGATACGAGGGCCAGTGTCTCAAGTACCTCTGCCGTTTGAGCTCATGGCAAGCTTATAGCACTTAGTGTGCAGGAAGTCCCAAGTGTTATGTGAATTTCATATCATACATTCATGCATTGCATATTTTACATGTTGTTATTGCTTGAGTTTGTTTGTTTGTTGACCACTTGTCTGTTTGCTTGTTTGTCATGGTTGCATGTTGGCTTGCTGCTATCTTCTTGCAGGTACCCAAGGGACCCTTACTGAGTACATTCATGTACTCACTCCCTTAAGTTTATTGTGCAGGTTCTAACCCCAGGCCTAACAACTAGATGATAGCTGCGGCCTAAGCTTTCTATTTTCCAGGTATTCTTCCTTGAGAATCCTTGTGATTCTAAGTTTACTTATGGACTAAGCTATGTACTAACTAAGTTTTATGCCTTTACAGTGTAGAGGCTAGAAAGGTGCACAAGGACTAAGGAAGGGCTTGCACGTGGAGCTTTGTTAGCTCAAAGGTGGGGCTCAAGTAGATGATCTTAGTTAGGTTTTTGTCTCATGTATATAGTACCTTGTGTACTAAGGAGTTGCCTCTATTAGGATACATTGTGATGTAAAACCATTTAGTTACTTTTGTGTGTGATGGCCGAAGTGCTATGATCTTGGCCACTAACTTCGGAGGAGGGGCCAAACGCCTGACATATCCGACCTCGGAAGACCCATCGCACCAACCTCAGAGAGTTACTGTATCGCCTCCCCATCAGAGGATGAATTAACCAACTTCGGAAGAGTAAGAACACCCCGAAGAAACGGTGTCACCCCGGGAGAAGTCCTTGCTCGTCTACCTAAAAGGTAACGTCGGCCGAGGGACCTCGGAGGGGTGATGGGTGATACGAAGGAGTCTCT
>KK906078.1:3280-15032 GCA_000696445.1 Aquilaria agallochum
GAACGCGCAAATGTGAAACAAACCAACTTCCGCGAAGGGTCAGTACCAACGGCTTCATAACAGCAACCTTACCAACTTCCGGCAGTTGGTAATTACCAACTGCCAAAGTTACCAACTGATGACAGTTGGTAACCCATTTACCAACGTGCAGCAGTTGGTAACTTACCAACTGCTGGAAGTTGGTAAGTTACCAACGGCCGGCAGTTGGTAACTTACCAACTGCTGCACGTTGGTAAATTACCAACTGTCAGCCGTTGGTAAATTACCAACGGCTGGCAGTTGGTAACTTACCAACTGCTGACAGTTGGTAACTACAACTACGCGATGGAAACCGAGTCCTTAAAATGACCGTTGGTAATTACCAACTGCCAAAGTTACCAACTGATGACAGTTGGTAACCCATTTACCAACGTGCAGCAGTTGGTAACTTACCAACTGCCAGCCGTTGGTAATTTACCAACTGTCGGCCTTTGGTAACTTACCAACGGCTGACAGTTGGTAACTTACCAACTGCTGACAGTTGGTAACTACAACTACGCGATGGAAACCGAGTCCTTAAAATGACCGTTGGTAATTACCAACGTGTATTTTACCAACGTGTACACGTTGGAATTTACCAACGTGTTATTATTTGCGCGTTGGTAAAAAATTTTCCAACGTATTGAATACCAACTGCACGTTGGTAAATGGAAGTTGGTAAAGTCGGTTATTTTAGTAGTGACATGAATCAGCTAAAGTATCTAAAGACTGAGACTCATATATAAGAGTTCCAAAATAAAAAAAAATGGTTATACCCCTGATTAAAGTTCTAAAATTAAATAAAATGAATCTGACTCCACTACAATTCGCTGTAAGCCAAACCTGCGAGCTTGTTTCAAGCCCTCAGGTATAGTAACTGCCTCCAAGTACTAGGCATCTACACTCACATGCTCAAAGTCATGCATGGCATCAAACTTTACTGCTCCCCCTTTTCATCGCATATTAGGCATATACTCCCACAGCAAGTTGATCTATCCCTAGCTGCATCAACATTTGCTTTCAATGTTCTACTTGAAGAAGGACACCATTAGACAGAGGCTGAATCAATGTGCTCCCTATGTTCACTTGAGGATTGTGATTCTGTATCCAGGTACGGAGCCAATTGTGGATCGCAGCACACACCTTGTCCGACCGTTGACAATGTTGCTAAAAAACAACTCAATTCCTATTTGCCCAAATGATCCAAGCCCCTACTACAACTAGGGAATGCATAGCTTATCCCCTTCCAAGAATGACTTAATTCTCTCCTGCCACATCGTGGGATCCAATGGGAGTGAGCAATTCAACCAATGCATTACCGTTTTGGAAAATTTGAACTCACACAAAAGATGAATAGCCGATTCCATGTACAACTCACACACTGGGCAAATTAGTGAAGTCTCCAAACCCTTATTAAATTCTTCCGAGTAGGCAAAACAAGCATAATCACACTACAAGAATGGAGAATATTTCCTATGACAATTTCCTATGAAAAAAAGCGTAGGAAAATTATTCGCAAGAAAACCATCAGACAAAAAATTATGTCCGACGGTTTTCATGCAATAAATCTGTGACACATAAAACCGTAGGACAATTGTCAAAGTAAGATGGCAGGAAAAAATGGCGCCAAACCTTCCGACGCTTTTGAGGCAAATTAAATGGGTAGGGACCAAATATGCAGGAAAAGCGTCGGATAGCATATCCGACGCTTTTCCTGCATTTTTTTTCCTACGGTTTTGAAACAAAAAAGGAATGGGCGTCTTAAAAATGTAGGAATTTTAATACTTCAATTTTCCTACAGTTTATTTTTCCTATGTTTTTTTGACAGAAGTTACTAGAAATTTCCTACACTATTCTTGCAGTTTAACTTTTCATATATATCCTACTATATTGCTACAGATTTTGCTTATAAATACCTCCCCCATCCCTCTTCTCCAGTTCGTCTCTACCACTATTTCGGCATCCATTTTCACTTCCGCTTCAACATCTTCTTCAGCTCAATTAAGGTATTTAAAATTAATTTAGAGGTTAGTGATTTAAATGGTAATTATTTATTTTTTTATAAGATATACTTATGTTGTTTTAGGTAGCTGACTTTAGAGGCTAGTGATTTAAATGGTAATTATTTATTTTTTATAAGATATACTTATGTTGTTTTAGGTAGCTGACTTCTCACAACATGTTGTTGCATAATAAGTATTTATTTATTATACCTTAGATTCTCCATCCATGATTGTGTTGATGACAAATATAATANGTTAATGAGTTTTTACAGTTTGCATGTAGTGGGAAGGAGTTAGAAATGATTAAATGCCCTTGTCGCAAATGTAATAACAGATTTTATAGAATAGAACCGAAAGTGAGAGAGCATTTGTTTTGATATGGATTTACGTCAAACTATTACATATGGCACTGTCACAATTAACAATATGATAGCAATCTGCACAATTTTAGTATGGCTGGTAGCTATTTTCCATTGCACTCATATGGAAGGATAGGTGGGGAATCAAGTAGTGTAAATGCGTATGAACAGATAGTACGTGAATCAATAGGTCCATTATCATCAAATGTAGGATTTGGAAATAGTGAAAGAATATTGTTGGATGAAGAGTTTATCGATGCTAATGTCGAAGAAGTTGATAATGGCAGTGATAATAATGAAAATGTTTTCAATGTGTCTGAAATGAGGGAAGGGTTACCTAATCCGACTGCACAACAATTTTATAATTTGTTAGATGATGCAAATGCACCGTTGTGGGATGGGTGCACTAAACATACACGATTGTCTGCAATGACCCAATTGTTAAGTTGCAAAAGTGAGTTGAATATGACAGATCGTTGTTTCGATCGAGCACTGACCCTTATGAAAGAAATTTTGCTTGAAACTAATAGACTCCCACACACGCTATATGATGCGAAACAACTCATAAAAGGACTTGGGTTGCCATATATAAAAATTCATGCATGTGAGAATAATTGTATGCTATTATATCAGGAAGATGAGAAATTAACACATTGTCGTGAATATGGGAGCAATAGATATAAAGAAATAGTAACATCCAGACGAAAGATGTTGATTCCCAAGAAATTGTTACGGTATTTACCATTAACCAGCAGATTGAAGCGCTTGTACATGTCTTCAAAAATAGCGACTCACATGACTTGGCATGCTTATAATAAATCATGTAATGATGGAAGTATGGGTCATCCATGTTAGTCTGAAGCATGGTGTCATGTATATCGAACATTCCCATCATTCGCTGATGAAATAAAAAATGTTAGGCTTGGATTGTGTACCAATGGATTTAGCCCGAATAATGTTATTGTTGGAAGATACACGATATGCCCAATCTTTATAGTTGTTCACAATCTTCCGCCGGAACTGTGTATGAAATAACCCTTCATCTTTATGACTCTTCTAATTCCTGGTCCTAGAGTACCAAGACGCAACATTGATATATTTTTATGACCATTAATTGAGGAGCTCAAAACTTTATAGTCGGAAAGGGTTGTTACATGGGACAGTTATTGACAACAAAATTTTGTTATGAAGACATATTTATTATGGACAATTAATGATTTTTCTGCACTTGGAAACCTTTCAGGTTGGAGTACCCATGGTAAGCTTGCGTGCCCATATCGCATGGATGAAATTGACACATTTATGTTGAAAAAATGCAGAAAGCCATGTTGGTTTGGTTGTCACTGGGTTTTTTTACCGCATAATCACACATTCCGTTCGAATGTAACATCGTTCATCCCAGGGAAGAAAGTTAGTGCTGTCCCTAGTCCATATAAGACAAGTGAGGAAATTCATGATATGTTGGTTGGGTATTGTTTTCCTCAGTTTGGCTATTCATATGATAAACACCGAGTTGCGGGGTTTGGAGAGTGGCATAATTGGTTAAAGCGGTGTATATTTTGGGAGTTACCGTACTGGAAGCATTTGCTAGTTCGCCATAATTTGGACGTCATGCATATTGAAAAAAATTGTTTTGAGAATATTTTTAATATTGTTATGGATATACGGGGGAAAACAAAAGATAACTCAAATTCTCGCCTTTCGCTAGAGGAGTTAAAAAACATGCAGCGTTAACTACATTTACGAAATATTAGGGGGCACTGTGTGAAACCAAAAGCATCTTATATGTTGAGTCAGGAACATATAAGAGAAGTTACTCAATGGCTGCGAACGATAAAGATGCCTAATGGGTATGCCTCGAACTTGGGCCGTACGGTTAACTTGATTGACGGTACATTCTATAACTTCAAGAGCCATGATTGTCATGTGTTTATGTAGAGGTTGCTTCCTATTGCATTATGTGGGTATATGCCAGGTCCTATATGGGAGACGATTTCTGAGTTTTGCTCATTTTTCAGAACATTATACACAAGTAGAATTCGATTTGATGACATACAACAGTTGGAGCAGAATATAGTGGTTACCATATGTAAGCTAGAAAAGATATTCCCTTATGCCTTTTTTGATTCAATGGAACATCTTGTCATCCACCTCCCTCATGAGGCAAAGTTGTGTGGTCTAGTCAATTTCGATAGATGTATCCATTTGAAAGGTAATTTTTGGGTTTGCATTCATATTTCTATTAATAATTTTCATGTATTATATGTCAATAGTTTTCAGATTTTATATGTCAGTAATTGTTATTTCTTTTTAACTTGGTAGACTAATGCGGTCATTAAAGCGAATGGCCAGAAATAAAGCTACAATTGAAGGTTCAATTGTGGAAGCATACTTGGCATAGGAAATGTCTACATTTTGTAGCCACTACTTTGAACTAAATATTCCTATACGGTTAAACAGGATGCCACGAAATGATGACATTGATTTACCTGTGGCTCATGTTGAGGGTCAATTGTTATTTATCTTCGATACAAGATGTCATAATATACCTAACCGCGGGCAACAACGCTTACTTGATCCCACTGAGAGACATCAACTGCACATCTACACTTTGCGCAATTGCAATGAAATTATACCGATTGTCAGGTGCCATATATATAAACAAGTGTTTGTGTTTTCTTTCAATCAGATTGTTTTAAAATATTATTGACTACTTATCATTTCAGGTACTTTGACTGTTATATATCAACAAAATTTTCCCAATTCAATGAAAGTCAATTACAAAGTTATCAAGATGAACATTTCACCCAATGGTTCTCATCATATGTGAGTATCATGGTGTGATAATTTTAATGTACGTAAATGTGTTCTGTTTATATTTAATGTGCAGTTATGTTATTATATTAACTATCTATTTTCAGGTGAACCATTTCAAGGATAAATTAGATCCTCGTATTGTGCAATTAGCCCGTGGTCCTATTCGAGTTGGTCGTTCATACAATGGATGTATTGTGAATGGTTTTCGTTTTCACACACAATTGTACGACGAAGATAAAATGACACAAAATTATGGTGTTTGCGTGAAGGGTGTGACATCAGGATCAAGTGGGTATGATTTTTATGGCATTATTGATGAGATTATATGCATTGAGTACCACGGGAGTGGTATGAATTCATGATGCTATTCAAATGTACTTGGTTTGATCCGACATGTGGTGTTCGAAGTTGCGCTCATACCGGTGTTGTTGACATTAAATGGAAGTCTAGATTATCACCACCTGAGCCATTTATCTTTGTGTCACAGGCTCAACAAGTTTACTACTATGAGTACCCTAACAAGACTCTTCATCAGTGGTGGGCGGTTGTTAAGACGAAGCCCCGAGCTTTCATCGATTGTGCATCAAATAATGTTAGTGATCGGTCTGGGTCTGAGGACAACGAAGAAATGTCAGATGAGCAAACACGTGTGGACGAAACCACTGACGGCCGTTCCAAGAAGCGATTTCAAGTGAAGTACCAATGGTAACAAGTGATGGCACTGCCCTCGATGAGATTAACATACTTGTCGATTTCATGTGCTATCCTGAAATCATGCAACACATTTATCAGAATATTGATGGCACAGAATCCGATGGGGATACATCAGATGATGACACATCGCTCGTTACTTTAGAGTCAGATGAAGCCGAGATATATATATATATATATTCGACGGTTTTGAGTTAATATTTTAAATAAGTAGAAAAACCGCAGGATAAAATTCACCAAAAAACCGTTGGAAACGAAGTTGGAAAACGGGATGCTTTAATTTTTCCTTTCCTACACTTTTGAGGTATTTTTTGGATTTCGTAACAAAACTGTAGGAAAGTGTCCTATGGTTTTCACATAATTAATTTTTGTGTCAGAAAACCATTGGACTAAAAGCAGGAAACGAATTAAAGGCGGCAAGCTTAAATTTTTCAATTCCTACGGTTTTACTACATCTTTTAATTTTTGTAGCAAAACCATAGGACTATATGTGTCAAAAAACCGTTGGACTAAAAGCGGGAAACGAATTAAAGGCGGCAAGCTTAAATTTTTCACTTCCTATGGTTTTGCTACATCTGTTAATTTTTGTAGCAAAACCGTAGGTATATTTCCTATGATTTTCATATAATTTTAAAAAATGAAGCAAAATCGTAGGAATAGTTGGGAACCTTAACCGCCGCATCTTCCCTTTAAATTCGTGGGAGTTTCTCAGTTCGCTCACACTTCTCCCTTGTGCTTCTGTGATGCTCTCTTCTAAACCCTCACCCAAACTCTCTCCAGAGATCTTTCTATCAGGTATTTTTAATTTTGTTTAGCAGTTTTTTCTTATATGATTAATATTTGTTATTATAATAGTTGTTTACATAATGCATGTATTGCACGTAAAATTTTTTACTTCCGCTTTTCATATTATATGTCTTAAGTAATTTTCTATAACAGTTGTTAGTAATATGTATGTGATTAGTTATAAATAATTTTTAGTGTAATAATGGTAAGTTATATTTATACAAAAGCATGTAATATGTATGTGGGCAAACACAAAAAACTATTACGTCAATAATGTTAGTGTAATATTATGCTTACTTCAATAATCTTAATGTACTTTGTTAAACTTAGTATGATAATGTTAGTGTAACCAGTTAATGATTGTTTAATAATTTTAATTTATAAATAAGTTTTAGTCAAATAATTGTTAATTTATAAACATTGTTACAGCATAAATGATGTTGTAAATAATAGTAATTTAAAAATTAATTATTTCACTCCGATAATTAAATTTAATAAGTAAATGTTATTGCAGTAATGGTAATTTAGTATTAAAAATTTATGTAATAATGATTTTTCAAAAAGTAAAACAATTTTTCAGCAAAAATGGTATTAAAATAATGGAAATTTAAAAATTAATTATTTTACTTTAATATTTAAATTTATGAAGTAAATGTTATTCCAGTAATGGGAATTTATTAATAAAAGACTGTGATGTAATGGCAATACTGTCCTAAATATATACGTAATAACGGTTTTACAATAATTAAAAAAAATTAAAAGCATTTTACACTATAATTTTAGGATGGTTCGCCCCAGACAGTCAGGCTCGGGCAAATGCCCGGCCAAAGAGTTGCATGACTCGCGACTTACTCGGGGTCCACGACCGCCTACTGTGACATCTTCACAAGTGTCACAGACTCAGACGCAGACCCAGGTGCCAGAGACACTATTGCCACATACGCAAATTCAGACTTCAGTGACACAGACCCACGTGCCTCAGCAGCCGGTGCCTAGACCTTATGTGCCCCAGACCTTTGGCACATCGAGCTCAGAATTTCACCAATTGTGAGACACGCAGCCTGATGCCTAATACCCGGATATGAGCGGAATATCCGGGTCATCTCACTACCAGCATATAGGGATCGGGCAGCCCCCACGGGAACTCGATCCTAATGCATTCCTTGATCCAGATGACATTGGTATAGCCACTCATCAACCTGCCCTACACCCAACTCACCATTGGCAGTAGCAGCCGACTCAGCAGTAGCCATATAATGGAGGCCCAGCCGTTGGACATGACACACAGCCAGCTCATGGCGCTTCCCTCCCTAGAGGGCGAGGCCCGCGGGTAGTTGACTTACCACCACCTCCACCTCCACAGGACTGTCCGATTTTAGTCCATCGAGAGTAAGTGTTACTAACTCCTACAAATTTCATTGTTGATATAATTGTACGTTGTTTTTAATTACATCACTTAATATATATATATCTAACTATAATTTAAATTTGTTACAGCTTATACACTGATCAGTCCGTTCGTTCCACTGTAGCCTCCATTCATGTGAGGTTGTGGGACGAAAGTTGTATTACTTGGTCACATGCATCTCGAGCTGCACGAGAGGAGCACATCACCCAGCTAGAGGTAATTACTTTCTGTACATTTTTAAATAATACTTTCTATATCGACTAATTCATATTTTATTCTCTCTTTTGATATTGCAGAACTACTATAGATGGGACCCTAGAGACTTCATCCACATCCGCTAGTTTGTGTTCGACTTCTGTTTGCGGTCCGTGCGAAACCACGTCTATCATTGGAGGGCCGTTGCGATTCAGAAGATCCCCAACTTCTTCACCAATCCTGACTACAATTTACTACGCCCACATGTTCCATCTTGCTACAGTCAGTAGGTATGGAACAAGTTGTGTGACCAGTGGGGGCAGGAGAGATGGAAGAACCTATCACAGGTTGTTTCCTATGCCAAGCACATAGAGGATACCTTAGGCATTGTTCCAAAACACACGATGGGGTCAATCCCAGGCGAGATGCACTGGGATCGTATGGTACCAACTTCTCCTTTCCATACATTATAATTTTTTTTATGATTTATTAAGTACTTAAATTTTTAATGATATCTAAAATTGTGCAGACAAAAGCCCGAGATGGAGTTGAGCTATCATTTGATGAGTGGTGGTCTCATACTCATAGACGCAAGAAGACCAGTCAGCCCATCAATCAGATTTCACAGCAGCTGCAGGTAAGAAATGTTCATTTACCACTGCTAACAATGTTTTAAAAATATATTAACTGTCTTAGTAACTCTAATTTCTTTTTCTTATAGGATCAATATGTCCAGCGGATTCAACAAAAATACCAGAACCCGGAGGACCACTCGCAGTTTGATGCAAAGGTATGGAGCGAGGTACAAGGGCCACCAAAAAAAGGCTGACTACTTGGTGTTTCGCTCTGATTCGCTGATCCCCACACTTTTGGACCACATCGGGTATTTTTCATTTGTAATAAACTTAATTAGTTGTTCTTATTATTTTTACATTGCTAATTGATACTTATCAAAAAATTTTAGGCTACACGTGTTGATTCGGAGGAGATTGCCCAGCTGAAGGCTGAGGACACCCAGCTACGGAGTGATTTTAGCCAGTTACAGGCAGATGTTAGCACTTAGGTCTAGCGACAGACAGACGCTGCAATAAGTGCCATGCTTAACAAGTTGATTCAGCAAGGGATTTTACTTGCATCAGCTCTCTCAGATGACCTACGGACCAGATCCTCCGCTCAACATCATGACGACGATCGTAGCTAGCAAGATGACGATGTTCAGCCCGGCACTGCATCCCATTGATATTATATCAAACCTGTAGTTATTTGTACTTTACTTTTCCTGTGACATTTGATTACTTTTATGTATAGTGAATTATTGACTACTTTGATCAATTGTAATAATAATAATAATAATAATAATAATAATGAAAATAATAATAATGACATTAATAATAATAATAATAATAATAATGAAAATAATAATAATAATATAAATCATAATAATAATAATATTGCATATAAATGCTAGATAATATATTTTTAATTTGTGTATAAATTAATTTAATAAAATCTTTTAGTTGTCACAAAACCGTAGGAACAAAATGTTTATGTCAGAAAATCGTAGGATATAGTTTAGTTAAAAAAGCGTAGGAGATTTATGTCACAAAACCGTATGACATAAAATTGTCACAAAAGCGTAGGACACATGGGGCCACAAAAATGTAGGACTAATAAGGTCAAAAAAGCGTAGGAAAAACTTTTGTCAGAAAAGCGTAGGGATTAATGCAACTCAAAACCGTCGGATAAGCTGGGGTCCATAGGTATTACAAAAGCGTAGCACAATTTTACACTTATCTGACGGTTTTTATTTCCGACACTACTTTTTCCTATAGTTTTGTCCGACGATTTTAATTGTAGGAAATGATTTTCTCCTACGGTTTTCCTACATTTTTTCCCGTCTTAAATGCCTTGTTTTCTTGTAGTGTTGATCTTTCAAAATATAATGTCAAAAATGGCTCACGTGTTTATTATGGAAGAAGTGATTATAAATTTTTTGAGTTGGGGAAGATTGTGTGTATGTGCAGTTAGAACTTAGAAGAAACCAACAAACTAAACAAGCACAAATAATTAAATGAATTGATAAAATAAGTTTAATGTTGTGTAGTGGAGTGGAGTACTAAAAACTAAAAGTAAATAACATATTAAAACTATGTATAAAAAAATGGAACACTCAAAACTTAACAGAAAAAAACTGAAAAATGGTCTAATTTTTCAACAATTATTTAGATGGACAGAGGAGGCAATTCATTACACGAGAATATATATTTGAACCGTGAGCAAAACCGGCGGTGCCTTTCAAGCCAAGTAAATTAAACACCTTTTGGGGAAATATGCGGCCTAAAAACATTTGAAAAAGTATCCGATTACCCAAGTTTTTTTCTGAAAAAAAAAACCTGAAAAGTAAACTTGTATCTTTCCTTTCCGAAAGTTTTCCACACTTCCTGTTCCTGGTAGCTTCAAAAATATGTGGGAAGAGCAGAGCCGACGACTCCAAAGTCTGGCGGGGTCAATACTCATAACACCGGAGTCTCCCTTACGCTCGGTAGCAAGCTTGTTAGTCAAACAAAATGTGATTTCAGTCTTTAAATTTATACTTTCCCCAATTCAGTGCGCAATCTCTTCCCCTATGACGTTTTGGTCCCAAACCTAATAATTATTTAACTAAATTTTTTTCTATTTACTCCCTTGGTGTCTAACATTATTTTATTATTTTTTTCTTATAATATATTCTAAAGTAAAACATTAGTTTTCATGTTTATTTTTTTTAATTAAACTATTTCTCTTTTTTATTCCTTCATTTAGTCAATTATTAAACCCTTGATACCTACGGTTTTTCCATATTCTATTTTGATCACCAAACTTTTTTTTGTTGCTTTTTTGCATTTTTTTTATGAAATAAAATTTTAATCATTATGATTTCCCTAATTTTGGCTATAGTTCGTACTGATTTGGATTTGGCCAAATTGTTTCTCTTTTTATTTTTTATCTTTATTATATTAATGGTTAAATAATTAATTAGTTAACATAGATTAAATATAGTTTCGTGTTTTGGTAGTATCTTTTTATTATTGATTATTGAGATTTGTAGCACTTCTTTTTACTTTAGAAGCTATATGGTTTAATAAAGTAATTTAGTTTATAATTACTAAAGTCAAAAGTAATTTTTTTTAAATAAATTTCTCAACGGCTTTTAAAATTAGAATTTGAGTTAGTAAGATATATAAATTTTTAGTGAATTATTTTTTAATCAGAAAGAAATATTCATTATTTTAAAACACATGCAATGTTATATGTCGTTGTGTTATGTTTTCATAATTAATTATTTTAATAATAAAAAAAATAAAGAAAGCCTAGTTCAAAATTAAAATAAAATGAAATTTTATTTTATTTATGTAAATTTACGGGTAGAAATTTTTTAATTGTTTGTTGTTGATATTTATTTTAATAATAAATTT
>JMHV01074976.1:0-17451 GCA_000696445.1 Aquilaria agallochum
TTCAGAGATGCCGGGCTTCCTGGGCTCCCTCTCCAGGCTGAGCTATCTCAACTTCTCCCGCAACATGATCGGCGGCCACATTCCTTCCCAGCTGGGGAACATCTCCAGGTTGCGTTCTCTTGATCTCTCTTTTAATAATTTCACTGGGGATATCCCTTATCAGCTCGGGAATCTCTACAACTTGCAATATCTTGATCTCTATGGCAATTACGGCAGCTTGAATGTTGACAGCTTTGATTGGCTTTCTCATCTCTTCAAACTAATTTTACCGGAGCTACAGATTGGCTCAACTCCATTAAGTCCTCTTCCTCTCTTTCCACCATACATATGACTGGTTCACGATTCTGTGAGGTCGATCCTCTGTCTCTTTCAATGGCCAACTCTTCTAGTTCTCTCAAAGTAATCAGCTTCACTAAATGTTCCCTCCCCTCTTCAACGCTTCCTTTGCTGATAAGCATCAGCAGTGCAGTCGTTGATCTTACCTTGGCTTGGAACGACTTGAGTGGCCCAATTCCTGATTCATTTGCCAACATTGATGCCCTCCAACATTTGGATTTTTTGCACAATGAGCTGGAGGGATCGATTCCAAAATCCTTGGGGAATCTCTGCAACTTACAAACTTTGGATATTTCTTGGAACAATGTGACTGGGAGTGGTTTAGAAAGCCTTCCAGGATGTGCTAGGACTTCATTGCAGATCATAGACTTGAGTGTTAACAGGCTGGAGGGTCCAATTCCAAAATCATTGGGCAGTCTCTGCAACTTACAAACTTTGGATGTTTCTGGTAACAATATAAGTGAGCCGATTCATGATGCTCTAGATAGCCTTGCAGGATGTGCTGGGACTTCATTGCAAATCATAAACTTGAGCGATAACAAGCTAACGGGTGCATTACCAAATATGACAGCATTTACATCCTTGAGAGAATTGTATCTCCAATCCATCCAATTGAAAGGACCATTTCCAAAATCATTGGTCAGTCTCTGCAACTTACAAACTTTGGATGTTTCTGGTAACAATGTAAGTGAGCCGATTCATGATGCTCTAGATAGCCTTGCAGGATGTGCTGGGACTTCATTGCAAATCATAAACTTGAGCTATAACATGCTAGCGGGTGCATTACCAAATATGACAGCATTTACATCCTTGAGAGAATTGTATCTCAATGACAACTTGCTGGAAGGCTTCTCATCAGATTTTACTTTTGGGCCCACTTCTCAATTAGTTACTTTGGATTTGATGAGGAATAATCTTAGCGGGACCGTCCCAGTAAGCATCGGAGAGCTAGCAAACCTTCAGCTTCTACCTCTTCGGTCAAATCATCTGGTAGGTGAGATAACTGAGCTCCATTTTCATAATATGTTCAATCTGCTAGAACTTGACTTGTCATTTAATTCTTTAGCTTTGAACTTGAGCTTATATTCGGCTCTGCCATTCCAACCTAATTCTTTCAATTTGAGGTCTTGCAAATTAGGCCCTAAGTTTCCCAGCTGGTTAAGGAGTCAGACTAATTTCTCCGTGCTTGATATCTCTGATTCGAATATCTCAGATGTAGTCCCAAGCTGGTTCTGGAATAAACTTCCTCGTAAATTACTGTTCTTGAACATGTCGCACAATAGTTTGAGCGGAGAAGTGCCAAACTTGAGGAACATATTTGCTAATAGGCCTGCAATTGATCTGAGCTCCAACCTGTTCTATGGTTCCATCCCTCAGTTTATGTCCAGTGCATCAATTCTGAATTTATCCAACAATACTTTTCATGGGAATTTGTCATTCTTGTGTACCACAGCTAACGATAATACTTTCTTCAGCTTCCTTGATCTCTCCAACAATTTTTTATCAGGTAGGCTTCCCGAGTGTTTAATGAACATGAGAAATCTAGTTGTTGTTAATCTGGGGAGCAACAATTTCTATGGGATGATACCGAACTCAATAGGTTGGCTGGACCACCTTGCATCACTGACTCTAAGAAACAATAGCTTCTCTGGAAGATTGCCCTTATCCTTGCAGAACTGCAGCACACTTGGAGTGTTGGATGTTGGAGAAAATAAGCTAACAGGACCTGTTCCAGCGTGGTTAGGGCAGAATTTGACTCATCTTGTTGTGTTAAGTTTACGAGATAATAGATTCAATGGTCAGATACCTAAGGCGCTTTGTTATTTGAAGTCTCTACAATTACTGGATCTTTCATCCAACAACATCTCTGGCACCATTCCACATTGTGTCAATAATTTAACTGCCCTGACCGACAGTGATGGCCAAGTGTTTTGGGAATCATTTTGGTTCCCATATCCTGATAGCGACTTGTTTGTTGATTCGAAATATGACACCAAAACTTCTGTATATGAATATTCATTACAAGTCATATGGAAAGGTGTGAAACAGGAGTACAAAAAAAATCTCTGGTTACTAAAGATGATTGACCTGTCCAGAAATACATTGAGTGGAAGTATCCCTAGCGAAATGATGAGCCTTGTTAGATTACGTGCACTGAATTTATTCGGCAATATGTTAACTGGAAGAATTCCTGGGGACATTGGGCAGTTGAAGCTGCTAGAATCGTTGGCTTTGTCAGCTAATCACCTTGGTGGAGAAATCCCCCACAGCCTGTCTAATTTAAGCTTTTTGAGTGTGTTGGACCTGTCAAACAATAGCCTTTCTGGAGAGATTCCAACAAGCACACAGCTGCAGAGCTTTAATGCCACTTCATATACTGGCAACCCAAGGCTTTGTGGACTTCCCTTGCCAAACAGGTGCCCTGGAAGTGGTTCCAATTTGCCTTCAGAAGGGCAAAACATGGCAGTAGCAAAGATGAATGGTTTGAGACTATATGGTTTTACAGGGGGGCAGCAACTGGATTTGTTGTGGCTTTCTGGACAATTTTTGGTGCACTTGCTTTGAATACATCAGCAAGAGTTGGATTTTTTCACTTTATGGAAAACATAAGTGATCGGCTGTACTTGGCCGTGGCATTAAAATGGGCAAGGCAGCAGTAGAATGGTGCTTGCCACTACGCCTTGAACATTAGTTTACTTCTCTACCCAAATAATTGGTTATGTTTACTACTAGTGTGAACAAGCTCTCAGAACTAGCATTAGTTTTGAATATTTCTGTTTATCACAGTTATATGTACAATAAAAGATATTATATGTGGTCTTTATTTGTCTTTAAGGTATCAGTACAAAACAATAATACATCAAAATGAATTGGAGAACAAAACAAATTATGTAGACATGTCACAAAATTCAATTGAGTTAAAGAGGGGTTTGTCATCCACATGCTTTTTTTCTTTTTTCTTTTTTTGTTTGCTGGAGAGCCGCAATAGCCACAACGTTAACATACCCGATGCTCCTCAGTAGCCCCACAGGGGACACAAACACATTGCCCTTTCTCAACACCTTCATGATGAACCCGTTTTTTGGGTTGGAAGTGATGAAGAGGACCTCCAGGGTGTCCTCTAGAACCGTCAAAATTTCAGTGGCTCGTGGGTGGTGTGGGGAGGGTTGAGATGTGGACCAGGGAGATGCCTAAAGTGTTGAGTCTGCTATCTTCACTGGGGTCACCTTGGAGCCAACCGCATTGCTTGTGTTTCCTGCCAAGTGAAGTCCTTAGTTCAGGAAACGGCGACGAGCAACAGTAGCTTAGAATCCATTGAAGGATGTTTCAAGTCAGGAAGCTAGGCCGGCCGGTTTCGATAGCCGCCAGCGGCCTAGAGAGAATATTGAAGCCGTCAAGTCATCCTTTTGGGTTTTTTAGGCTATTAGCGTTTTCAGTTGATCACTAGTACTTATTTGATTATTAATATTACAATCTCCATCCAATATCTCCCAATTGGAATCTTTTCAACACTTGCTTATCAATATTTTACCCTTTGAGCTGCAAATTATACCATATTCAAGATTTCTCTTAAATCAAAAAAAAAAAAAAGCAACCAATCCTCATCAACAAATAAATAAAATTCTCTGCGCGCAAATTGTATAAATTTGTGATAAATAATTACTTACTGAATTTCCTTAAATATAAAGATATCTGCCTACATTATCTTTTTTTATCTGTAGCATCAACTTTTATTATTTCTTTTAATTTCGCAAAAATTCTTAAAAGTTCTAATTATGTCTCTATGTATTTGTATCACACTCTTTTCAATTTCTAAGTATATAACTCATAAACAGCAGTATACATTAACTAAGAGCCCGAACTATATTAAATCTCTAAATATAAAAATATGTAATCCAATTTCCTTGAGTTCATTTAGACGAACATAGCAAACATATGAAAGTAATAATGCTTGTGGTGCAAGTTAGTTTAGAAGAAAAACTAATTTATGAAACTTGCTTTTACAAAAAGCTGAAGTTAATAATATAAAACGAAATCGATTTTTCACTGAAGGTTCACTTGGCTGATATTTTCAATAAAGGGATTATGTATATAGGGATTATATAGTTTGAGATTAGTTGTATGGATGACAATTTGGTGGGTCGGGTCAGATTTTGGTCATGTCATTCAGGTTCGGGTCTAGTCAGGTTAGCATGAATTCAGGTTTAGGTCGGGTTGATATCAGGTTGAATTGATTCAGGTTCGGGTTGTGTTGGACTGGGTTTATTTTGATCATAGTTTACTACATGTCGGGTCAATTTTAGTCTCAGATAACTTCAAGTCAAGTTTTGGGTCAACCTTTGTGTTCACTCAGATTATTAGTGTGTAGACTAAAACGATTGAATCGATTCATTTTCTTTTTCAATTTTTGGTAGAATTAAAATCAAAGAATTTAATTTTTTGTATGATTTAATTTAATTTAATTTTTTATTTTTTAGTATATTTAATTAAAATATTCATAAAATTTTTCTTCATTATAGTTTCGTATATATTTAGGCAATTTAACATTATTAGTAATACTTGATTGTTTGTTTAAATTCATGCTTTTCAACTATCACTGTACAAATTATTCATATCTTCACTTAACTATCACCCAGACGTACACTACAACAATTTTGTTATGCTTATATTTCAATGAATTTCCTTTGAAATTACTACAAAATGCAAATCAAGTCCACTATTAGTGACCAAACTGTAAAATTTGAAAAAATTTGGGTGAAAGTGCAAAGATCTCAAAAGTTCAGAGACCCATGTCATAATTATTAGCGGTAGCGGTGAAAATGGGCCGGGCCGAGCCCGAACCTACCAAGCTCAAGCTCAGCCCCTTCACTATTTGGCACTACCCGAGCTTGAGCTCAAATTACTCGAGGCCAATTTTTTAGGCTCGAGCTCGGCTTGAAAGCTCGTCAAATTTGAATAAAATATAAATCTTCAGTACCTTAACTACAATTTAGATAAAAAATGAGGACTGAATTGGTAATTTTCTTACATAGATAACCAGAAAAGAAAAAATTGGAAAACTTATCCCAAACTTTCTAACCTTTTGCTATTTTACCCTAATTTTGTGAACTTCACATATGAGCCATCATCTTCCTTACTTCAATTTTGGCGCCACTATAATCTGTTATCTGATGGTTGTCTCGTGATTTCTGGGCTACTGCTGCTTGGATCATCATTAATTGTCGTCAATTTGGGGATGCCGTTAGGATCATCATCTACTTCGTGCGTTGTTCGTCATCTGCCTTATGCGACAATCGTCGTCTGCCGCTGGGATCATCATCGATCTTTGTATATCATCATTTGCTTTACGTGTCGATCATCGTCTGGTTCGGATGTCAATTTGGGACTGTCGCTGGGATCGTTGTCGACATTGGGCTGCTGCCTACTGCGAACGTCGTTGATTTGGGACTGCTGGGATCATTATCATCGCCGATTGTTATCGTCGCCGATTGTTGTCGTGGTCTGGTGGTGGCCCGTGGCTGGCCACCGACTGGCTTTTACTACCTAGGGCTGAATTGCGTTGGGGCTGATGAATTTAGGCCCTAGCTGAAACAGATTAGGAGTGTGGAAGATTGATCACTGGTAAGGGGTAGGACGAAGGCCGAATGGACTAAGGGAATGGGAGTGACTAAGGCCTAAGGAGTAGCGGGCCTGATGAGAAAATAGCCCAAGAGACAAAACATAGGGCCTGTTAGGCCCGTGAGCTTAAGGGGCCGAGTATCATCAGGCTTGAGCTCAGCCCTAAATAAACTCGAGCTCATGTTTGAGCTACCCGCATAAAGCCCGGCCCTTTTTCACCCCTAATTAGGGGTGACTAAAATGAAATTTTTTAAAATTCAGGCACCTTAATGCACTATACTTAAAAGTTTATGAATGAATGTTGTAATTTTATCAATTGTCTATTAAGACCATTAAACTTACTAAATATAAAAAATTACTTCTTTAAAAAAATCCAAATATGGAAGTTTCTTCCCTAAATATGATACTTACAATATACAAAAGTCCTCAAAAAATTAAAGTTACTAAATATGGAAATCTCCTCTTAAAATATGTGAATTACTAAATATGAACGTCTGAAAAAAATGAAACTACTAAATATGGAAGTCTTCTCCCCAAATATGAGATCTACTAAATATGGAAGTACCAAAAAATGAAAGTTACTAATTACGAAAGTTACTATTCCTAAATATGGGACATACTGAATATGAAAGTCTAAAAAAATGGAAGTTAATAAATATGAAAACCTCCATATTTGGGATTTACTAAATATGGAAAATAATGAAAGAGGAAAATTGAGGTTTATGATTTATGAGAAAATGTTGATTTTTTTTTTTTGAAAAAATGACTTTAGAGAAAACAAATAGGATGAAAAAAGAAATTGACTGCTGTAAAAACTTTTTAATTCTGGGAAAAAAAAAATTCTCCAACACAGTGCCGCCGCCACCTAAAAATCATACTAGCGGCAATGCAACCACCGTAAAATTCAAATATACGGAGGTGCAACTGCAAAATCCCCCCAAAATAGTGAACGTTAATTGGAAAAGGGCTATGTGTGTGTGTGTGTGTTGTCCTCAATTATAGTACGAAAAATTACAAAAACAACCTCTGAAAATTGGTCAAACCTATACTTTTTCTCCTATATTTTAAAAAACCTACACTTTGCCCTTTATTTGATTTACAGTATCTAATAATAACTTCTAAAATTTTAATTTAAACTATTTGATAATCATGTCCTAGTAATTTTAAGTTTTTTGATATTTTTTTTGCAACTAACCAACCTTTAAAAGATACTGATATGCATTCACAGAAAGAAAAATACATTTACAAAAAGAAAAATTGATAATTGGAAATGTGTATTAATTATAAAAAAATATTAGAGAGATTGAAATTACTGAACAGTTTGATAAGAGTTCGTTTATATTTGTTTATTTAGTTAAACGAATGAATATGAACAGATTTTTCTGTTCGATTATTTAAACGAACGAACACAAACAAGGTCTCATTCGTTCGTTTACGTTCACAAACCATTCGGTTATTGTTCATTTATGTTTATTTATTTATTTATTTATGTCTATTTGCTAATTTATTTATATATTAGTTGTACATTTATTATCATATACTCCCTTCGTTTCATATTAGCTGTCCCTTTTACCTTTTTTGACTAAAGTTTAACTTGAATATATTTATATTAATATGAATTGAAAAAAATTCTAAAAAATGATATTTAGAAACTAGAATCTTTAAAATTTCATTTTCATATAAAAAATTCATATTTTTATGATAAATTTTAAGAGAAATAAAATCATAGATTAATTGCTGTGAATAGTAAGGAGGACAATTTTTGTGAAACAGAGAGAGTATATTTTATAGATCATACATTTTTATTAGTGTCCACCCACTCTACTCATATGATTATGCTCCAATCTCTTCCAAATTAATTTATTGTCTTTGTTTCCCCAAATATAATAAGTTATTTCACTCATAGCTTTAATCAGTTGCAGCATCAAGCGAAGCCCCATTGCCATAACCTATAATCTCTCTCATCATCGTCTATTGCCCTGTTAGTCATTGCTAGACTCACTCCAATTTAAATTAGAGGTGGTCATTAGGTTTAATTATTCGTATTCGTGTTCGTGTTCGTGTTCGTTTATTAATAAACGAATAAACATGAATAGAGAAGTTGCGTTCGTTTATTGCTCATATTCGTGTTCATATTCATTAAAAGCTAAACGAATGAACATAAACACGGTTTATTCATGTTCATTCGGTTCATTTACAGCCCTAGGTAATTGTAGGTTTTCCATTATACTATGTCAAAGACACAATTAGGTCAAGGATAGAATGGGCCCAACCATATTGGGTTTGAGAAAAATAATATGGGTTGCAAATATTTAAAATTAAATTACTTCCGCTTGCTTATGTTTTTCAATTTGTTTTGGCAACTTGGGCTTATATATGTGTATATTGTACTTTTAACAGTGAATTTTAAACTGACTCCATATGTAATTTAAACACAAATGTATCTTAAACATAAAGGAAGTAATTGAATCACAAAAACAATGTACATTGAATAATTCATTATTTTTATTTTACTAATTTTTAACTAGAGCCAATGTCATTTCAAAGCTAATAATATATCAAACTAATTTGAATAATTTTTTAGAAAATAATTATTTTTTATGATTTTTTTTACCTATCCTAATAAAACAAAAATTAATAAAAGAAACTTGATTTTTATAAAAAAATATTTTTAAAAATAGATATTAAATTGGGTTTCCAAGAATACTCCATCATAATTTTTCATGGCCGTCATTTGTGAGTGTTAAAGGTTACAAGTAAATGAGCTTTCACATCTTTTATTTTTTATGTACATTTGTTGTTATAGTAATGTACATTCACTATTTTCACAGATTTGACTTTCTTAAAGCTTGTGAATTATAGTTGACTCTTTTAAAATAACTTATCCATTCAATATATGAGCTCATTCTTTTTCATGTGATGTAAAATAATTTGATTTTGAAATAGCTACCTGTTTGTTTAACAGATTATGAAACTAGTTAAATATTTACATTTACAGCCTCATTCGCATTTTATTTTGTCAGCCCCGAGCATATAAAAAAAGTTTTCGTTACAGACAAAAAATTAGCTTGATCAAGTAAAACTTTGCACGAATATTCCAGGATATTTATATGCTCATGTCTCTAACAACTTCCATTAGTATCTTTTACCGGTGAAGATCCTTAAAGGCAAAAGCAAACAATACAATTAAAAAAAAAAAACTAATGTTTGACCATCTCACAATCCAGAAATAACTTGCCAATTCAACATGAACAGGTCAAAAGACACATCCAATTTACAAACTTCCCCTATAAATGCCCAAAACACAGAGATCTCAATCACACGCACCCGATATCACTAGTTCATAACCCTGTAAACAAATTAACATGGCTTCTTCAACATATTCGCTCTCTCTTTTCTTTTTGATCAATATTGCATCTGCTCTTTGCATTTTTCAGGATGGTATCAGAGCCGAGTCAATACAGAACTACCTCTTTCACTTGTGTTCATCAGGATCTTCCAACTTCTCTTCTCATGACCTCTATCAGACAAACCTGAACAAGCTCTTCGGCTACCTTTCTTGCTGAACTCCTCCAATCGGCTTCGGCCTCAGCTCCGTGCCCTCACCCTCTGCCGCGGCAATGTTCCCAGTGCCGTCTACAAACACTTGTGTCCTTCAAACCACCGACGAAATTGTCCAACGATGTCCTGATGACAGGAGTGCTGTCATCTGGTACGACAACTGTTTGCTCAAGTACTCAGACTCTGAGTTCTTCGGGAAAATTGATTACCAGAAGAAATTCTACATGTGGAACACGCAAAATGTGAGCGATCCGACGTCTTTCAACCAGAAGACGCGGGAGTTATTGGGCTGGTTGGCAGGAGAAGCATCTTCCAGTCGGGGTTTGTATTCTGCCGGTGAGATGGAGGTGGAAGGAGCAACGAAGCTTTACGGTTTGACTCAGTGTACTAGGGGTTTAAGTGCAAGCGAATGCAAGAAGTGCCTGGAAGGTATCCTTAAAGAGCTTCCCAGCCGTTGCGATGGCAAGCAAGGTGGTAGAGCTGTTGGTGGAAGTTGCAACTTTATTTACAAGATATACCCTTTCGCAAATGCTTATAATTAAGGGTTAGCTACAATTTTCATCATAAGGTTTTAGTAAAATTACACTTTACCCATTCTATTTAAAAAATATATAATTTACCCCAATCTTTTTAATACAGTTTAACAGTAATTTTTAAAATATTTGGAACCCCAAGACTTATTTATTGTAGTACCTTTGATGGTATAGGTGCCTTACTGTATAGTATTTGAATATGGTATATTTTGGTCATAATCCGATTATAAATAACCGAATTGATTTATCTTACCATTTTATTTGTAATAAACATGGTTTACAGTTCAAAGTAGATGCGAAATTAAGTATATAGTCAACTTTATATAGTATTTTAATGTGGTAAATATTCCTAGTAATTGGGTTGATTATTCTTACTATTTTAATTTATAATAATTAATCAAGTAGCTTATTTACAACTAATCAATTATGGAATACCTTAGAATTTGCACCTTTGTAAAAATATGGAAAACTTTATATACATGGTAAACTTTATATAGTACTTGAATATGCAAAAATTTTCCTTGCAATTGGGTTGATTATTCTTGCTATTTTAATTTAAAATAATTAATCAAATAGCTTATTTATAATCAATCAATTATGAAATACCCTAGAATTGGTACTTTTGTAAGAATATCCTCCTACCAATTAGTGCCCATAGGAATAAAAAAACTTATTAATGCCTGCCCTCCTTATATACTCATGAAAAAACCTTCTACTTATATTTAGATTTGTAAAAAGTTTAATAGCATCGGGATAGTTGCTTTTTGCGAATATATCTATATAACAAAACGTTTTTTGGTTCATGTAAATGCTATACCTTGTATAAGTAATAGACATTCTTACTATGACTAAAGTGTATTGGCACTTGAGCCTTGTATTCATCTAATAGGATTTCATGATAATTTTATTTAATGTCATATAATTTCAAATTTTTGGTTAGTTTTTCTCTAATTATGACTAATTAAAGTAGATATGAAATGAAGTACATGCTAAACTTTTATATTAGTTGAATATGGCAAATTTTTGTAAATATCCGGTTGATTATTCTTGCTATTTTAATTTACAATAATTAATCAAATAATTTATTTATAATTAATCAATTATGGAAAATCTTAGAATTATTGTCTAACAATTATTCTGACAATCGAATTTATTAAGAATACTTAATGTACATTAAAAATCATACTTCACCCATGGAAAGTCATTCTCAAATTCGTAGAAGCCTTTAATTCTTATCCTCCTTCTATACTCATGGAAAAACCTCCTACTTACATTCATATCTGTAAAAGCGTTTAATCATCGAGATAGTTTACTTGCTAAAATTAATCGTTTAAGTATAATTATTCAGTTGTACGAAATATAACTCTCTTATTTCAATTTTTTTTTTACTCAAAAGTGCATATGGACTTGAGCTAAATATAACTGCCAAAACAATAGAGTAAAACTTTGTCTTGCCCATAAATAGTACTACCGTCTGTAAACCATTGACCATATACATAATAGGTCGTCGCTTTTACAGCCAGCAGTTGCAAATTACTCCATGTCTAGGAGGCACTTATTACTACTTCTAAATAATTCAAAAACTTGCAAATAATTGGTCACTTAGGATCATTACCGCAAATAATATACCCCTTGCAATATCATTCTCTTTTGACAACACCATCTTCTTTTGGATCCTTTTCATCTCCTTTAAAATCCAGACTCAACTTGAACATATACTTGGTCACACTTTCTTTACTAGTAGATCTCTCAGACAAATTCTAAACACCAACAACTGTCCTACTTTTCTAATTAGGTCTTGATACATTTAAAACCATTGTCTCTATCACTTTAGCCTCGTCCACTTCGTCTATGTCGTCCATTGATGAACTTCTCTTAGGTTTGGCTTCTAGATTAATAATCTATTGAAAAAGAGTCAATTTTAAAAAGAGCACACTTCAGCTGACAATTTGAAATTTAAAATTTCATGTACCTTTCAAATAAGAAAAGCATTCTTCTGCTTTTGGAACTTACATTCGATCTCCATCAACTTCAAATGCTCTCACAATATTGTATTATGGTTTGTCACCTCTTCAAGCTCATGTTCGACATGCACCTGTGCACAAAAATTGAAGTCAATAATTTTAAATTTATAGAAACGTTCCAAACCTTTGAATGCCTGGTAGCTAGTACGCTGATGACTCTTGTATCTTAATAAATGTTAAGAATGTTGCTAAGTAAATATTTTTTGTCCTGAAAACAACTTCAGGAGGTTTGAAATACTTGGGAATCTTTTTTACCAAGCACACATAACATGCTGTTATAAGATCCATTATGATGCTAGAAGAAAACAACTCATGGTACTTAGCAGAAATCGATTATTCTCTCAAGTTTATATAGGCAATTATAGTCAAGTAAATATAGGAAGTAGATGGCCGGTTGAATGTTTGTATTATATTTCCTTTGAAGATGTAAATCACTTCCATAATTTATGCTGTTTTTCCACAATTACTAAATGTAATTATGTTCATGTAATTTTACAAATTCTTTACTTTTCTGTTCCTAGCATTATAATAGGCATATTGTAATTTTGGTAACTGTCGAATTGTCAAATTGCCGTTTATTGCGTACTAAATTGTCACAATTAAATCGAGATTCTATTATTGATACTATCAAAATGTAAAACTCATTAAATGCTTACAAACAATCACCAGTTGCTACCCCAATTAAATTATGGGTAAAATTGTCACATTACATTACACACTCACAATGAATACCTTAAATAGCCACTAAAGTTGCCACATGGCAGCCTACAATAATTTTAAAAATGTCCTACTTTATATATATATATATATAACTAGTTTAAATACCCGGCATTGTCACGGAAACCACAAAAAAAAAAAAAAGTGAAGTCAAACACCGGCAAATTTGAACAGTACATGCAATAAAAATATTTTTAGCAACCTATAATATGCATTAATTGTCCACCTCAAACCGATAATCAGGTAGAAGTTCCGTTCACGTCTTCAGCTTCATTTTCTGTTGATATACCATTGACACGGGGTGAAAAGTGTATTTGGTGACCAATGGCGTATCTTGTTAGGGGTGGGAAAAGGCGGTCGTGCCCCCTAAAATTTTAAAAAAATTTATTGGGTAGTTGGATATGTGATACAGTTGTAGAAAAATTAAAGTTAAGTACCTATTTGTAAGTTTTATAATTAATAAGGGGCTCTAGCATATTTTATCCTTTTAAGGTCTCACTCATTTTCTTATTACACAATTGCGTGATAGTCCCTAATCGTTAATTATTATTTCATTTTAGTCCCTTTTCTATTAAACATTTTGTTTTTGTTCCAAACATATTAAAAATATTTCATTTTAGTCCTAAATTATTAAAAATGTTTCATTTTGGTTTCATTGTATAAAAGTTGTTAACTCAAAGTATTTGTCTGATAACAAATTTTTTTATCATAATTTGAATTATCCGATAATTGTTATATAATAAATTTCATTTGTATAATATTTTTTTATAATTAATAGAAAACTCAAATAACCATTTTTACTCTATAAATTGAACTTAATTATTATAAATTTTTTAATTCCATGTGTCTTATATATGTAAACTGTCTAAGGAATTTTGAGTTGAAAACTTTTGAAATAAACTTAATTATTATAAACTTTCAAATTTCATGTGTATTATTTAGTATTTTCTATTAGTGATTGTAAATTTATACATGCTAACAGCCTGTCCTACGCCACACCCTTACCCCCATAAGTTGAATTTCTAGCTATGCCCCTGTCGGTGACTAAGAATGTACTAATATTTAAATGTATGAAAACATTACAGAATAATAACTTCAGGTAACATGAGGATAAGATATCCTAATGTAGTATCACAAACAAATTTACTTGTCTTCTTAAACCTTTAAGTTATGAATAACAAAGGAATTAATTACACATATCAGCATCATTCGAATGGTTTTCTCCCATTTTGTCTTGGATTAACACACTGCAATAATTTTTCATATATAAGAACGTGTCATATTACACATAAATGATACGTGCAACAAAAAACACATAATAATCTCAAATACACATTCTACAAGAAATTTGCACACGAAACTGTGGTTGTTTAAACAAATATTTAACATGCGTTGGCTACAATGCCTCATAAAATATATTTGTGTTAATTTGGATACCAAAAGTGAAAATGTTTTAATGTAACCCTCACTTAATATGTTTATTTGAACTTTTAGCCAATACTTGAAAATAAATTTTATATACTTGACGGCATGACTTTTTGATACAATGTAAATATAAGTCTAATTCCTCAAAGGTTCAATAAATGAAAATTATCACCAACTTCTTACTTTAATGTTTCACACATTTTGTGGTCTTGGTGAACAACATTTGTTTTGAGACTGTGGAGCCACTTTCTATATTTCCTTGCATCCATACATTTTGGCTTATTAGTATGGTTTTTTCTGAAAGATCTTTCCTCATCACTACACTACTAAAAAAACTGGTTTTTCCAAAGGCCAAATTGCCAACGTGTTAGGCCGTTGGTAAAAAAAAATTAAATTTGCCAACGGCTAAACGCGTTAGTAATTTACCGACGGTTCAACACGTTGGTAAATTAGTTATTTTCCAACAGTTAAATTACCAACGTGTATATGCGTTGGTAAGCACGTTGATAATTACCAACGCACGTGCACGTTGGTAATTACCAACGTGTCAGCACGTTTGTAATTACCAACGTGCCGACGCGTTGGTAACTGTTAAAAATATAATAATAATAATAATAATAATGTATCATATATAAGAATATGTACTTAAAATATATCATATATATACATTAAATATATGATACATACATACATACATAAAATAATTATATTGTCAATTATATCATTTTTTAGGATCCCACGTTTTGGTTGCCAGACGGTCGCCCGAGCAAAAAAAAAAGTGACGGTGACTTAATTGTAAATTTTTTTTAAGTTTAAACAAACATTTTAGAACTATGAGGACTAATATGACAGGAACTATAGAGATTTGGGTAAACTTGTAATATGGACTTAAATTAGGGGACTAAGAGTGTATTTAGTTGTTTAAGCCATATAAAAGTCCATTTTCTTTTTTTTCCGTCCCCGCTGCCAATACGTCTTCTTTCTCTCTCGCCTCTCTTCGCTCGCCGCCGCTTCGGAGCAATTGCCGGCCACCGTTAGCGGCTGCTCTTGGTTAGCCACTTACATGGTTTGATTCTGATCTTCCTTCTCTTTAACTTTTCCCAAAAAACTATCTTTAAATTCTTTGTAGATTTTGTTATATTTTGAATTAAAGTTTAATATCCTTACCATTTATTTTGTGTTTTTGGGTTATAGATTTATTTTCTGGGTATGATTCTTTAGAGAAAGTTGTTCACGAGGTCGAGATGAATTGATACCCTCCCTCAGTAAATCAAATTCGTCGGTGATGGCCTCACCAGAAAAATTTCCAGCCACGGTCTACGGTGGCTCTCGAGCATGTAATCATAAGGTTTGCCTCTAATTTTCCTCCTCTTTAATTTTTTCCAAATCACTATCTTCAAATTTCTTTTAGATTTTTATATATCTTGAGTTAAAGTTCTACCATCTTAACTTTTTTTAATGTTTTTTTTGTCCTAGATTAATTTTCTGGTATGGTCTTTTGAACAATGTTGTTCACGGAGTGAAGGTGACGTGACGACCTCCTTCGACAGTGGTGGTTTCACCAGCCGGCACAAATGCCGCCGACATCAGAAAAACATGTTGACCTCTGAATATTTTTAATTCTGTTAATTTTTGAATAAATTTTTAACTTTTCAAACTTCTGTTAATTTTAAATTTTTTATTAATTTCGGTTAACTTTTCATGATTTTTGTGAATTTTTTTGGATTTTGTGAGTTGTGGAAATATTATTATAATTTTGTGCAATTTACAATTTTTCAGTTTATGAATTTTTGTCAATTTTCTAGTACTAATAAATTCAAACACTTAAAAATAACTAATAAAAAACCAAAAGATAATATTAATTTATGTAATAATAAAATCTTAGTTATATAATTTTACTAAATATAATTTTTAGTAAATAAATGATATAATTTAAATATTACTATGTATTTTATTTTTTTAAAAAAAATGTTTCCAACGGCCCCTTGTTGGAAACTGATTTACTTTTTTTAAAAAATTTTAACATGATTACCAATGGCTTAAATTTACCAACGCGCGTGCACGTTAGAAAACATTGCTGTTATATGACCATTGGTAATTACCAATGTGCACGCGTTGGAAATTACCAACACAGGTTTTTGTGCACGTTGGAAAAAAATTTTCCAACAAATGGTTTACTAACGCGTATTTATCAACAACTATGCATTGGAAATTCAAAACTACCAACGCGCAGCCTTTGAAAATACACGTTGGTAAATGCCAAAATTTTAGTAGTGCTAGAAAGACTTAGCTGTTCGTCTTTCTCTTTCATGGCAGGGATCTGTAATGTTTTTACAAAATAGTATAATGTGAAAATCAATGTATAAATGTTAATTGTTTACAATAGCACCATACATTGGTTCGTATGAGAGTTTGGTTGAACATTTAAAATTTGGTTTTTAAATTATTTACATAATTATTTTTAAATAATTAGTGTAATTTAGGAAGAAATTTATAAAAGTTAATTATTTATAATAATATAATTATTGTGAAATAATTTGAATTATGAAAACAATTACTATGAATTTATTTTCTGTTATTATTATATAATAAGATAATTACTTTTTCTTATGTAAAAAAGTATAATTATTTTTAATAAATAATTCAAATATTATTTTATTCAATAAGGAAATAAATTATTTCATATGTAAAACAAACTTTTTAGTGGTTGAATTGAGTTCTAGGCCTTTTTTGAAGCCCAAAAAATGGGGCTGTATTATTTAATTTCATGACAGTTTTTTTCCTGATTACATCAAAAATCATAATGGGCCTATATTGTAAATAACAAATTTTGGGGGCATTTTGGATTGTTAGTTAATCGGTTCATAGAACCCATTTGGTAACTGTGGCTGTACCAAGTCAAATTTTAAGGCTGAAAAAATCGGACAAATGCCACTCTATCATCTTCTGTCCTCCCTTCTCCTCCTACTCTCAACGAATGACTAAACACAGAAGCACCTAGCATTAGCCAATTCCGTGAGATTTAAATTCTTTAGTTTTCTTTTGAATCTATGATTTTCCCTGTAGATTTATGGTTTATCTTTGATTCTGTGGTTTTCTTATACATTTGTGGTTTTTCTTCCAAATCTATAGCGCCAAAATCCCTGTAGATCTATGATTTTCCCTGTAGATCTACGGTCTATCCATGCCGAGTTGTGTAAAATGTTCGAAATCCCGGTTCTCCATCATCACTCCTC
>KK906079.1:0-15289 GCA_000696445.1 Aquilaria agallochum
AACTAATTTACGCATGATATTAGCACATTGTCATTGATACACAATTTTATATATGAACTACAATCCCGTCCGTTAAACGGGTTATGAAACTAGTTGTTGGTGAAAGAGCAGAGCTTCTTCTCCGAGAGGTGCAGTGACAGTTATTTATCCGTATGAAGGGTAGTTTTTTTATCTTATTTACCAGAATGATGTACTCCTTGTGCCACGAGAGCACTTTGTTGTCCAAGTCATCCATGTTAATGTCTCTATCATCTATTAAAATTAATAAATATTTCCACATAAGCATATCATTCATAAAAAAAAATTAAAGAAAGTCCTACAATTCGTTTCAGTTTAATGCAATTAAAGAGATCCAATTAATAATGGGTTGAGTTGTGTTTTAACAAATACCTGAATAATTTGCTGAAATTAGTCACAATTTTTAGTAGTATTTGTGAACTATGCTGCCTTACTCCTAGGAGGTTTCTCCTCGCCAATACCCACACAACAACCCTCACAGCAGATGTGAAGATGGCATAAAAAATGCACTGGTCGGAGAACGCCCTATACATATGGGAATCAAAGAACGCACATAATAACCTTCACTGCTGATGCGATCCGTACCTTTTACAACTAGGAATTGAAGAACACACATAACCCTTACGCCAGACGCAATCCTCCCGTTCTACGGCTGGGAATTGGAAAACACCATCGAAGATGCCCACTGGCTCACAGGCGGTGGATCCGCTATTCTGTGACGGAGACAAATGAGCGAATCTGGTGGCTGTCAAAACACGGATCCAACTATGGGTCACTGGTCTGATGCCCACGAACATCATCAAAGATGAAAAGGTGGAGGGACCGCCGACTGCTAACCATCATCGAAGATGAATCAGCAGAGAGATGGCCAAATTGTTCTCATGGTACAATGAGCGATACTCTCTTCATTGGCCTGTTTCTGAGAGTGAGAGAACTTGTGGAAAGATTAAAGTCCATGGCATCATCTTGTAAATAAGTAAAACAGTAAAGCCTTTTTTTAATTCTTCATATTGACCCTCACTTGACCAACCAAATAATGAGGCTGGATTAATGCCATTTTTGTGAAACGAATTGCCCTTTAAATATCATCCAACATAAATCATCCAGCCATGATATATCAACATGATTTAATTTCTAATATATGCGATTGAAATGTGACTGTTTGTTAAGCGACTGAATATTTCAATCTCATGTCAATCGCTGAGCCTACCACATGCAATTAACAGGTTTTGTGACTGAAATCAGTTGCATATGCCAATCATTCAAGTTAGATTTTCCTCTAGCGCAGTTGTTGTTGTTGTTATAATATCATTACATCTTCAATAAATTGTTTGAGAACATTTAATATACATGAGCATACTTATAGCATTCACAATTTTAAGTTAGTATAGCCATGAAACTATGAAAATTTGAAGAGCATATTCTTTTAATTAAATGAATGATACCCTTCTGTATATTTTTCTTGTGGCTTCCAACTATACATGCGGTATAACTTTCTAAAATCTTGTTTTATGACGTGGCGATGATAAGTAGGAAACATATGGTAATCCTAAGGACTATGGTGGCACAAGGAATACATCATTCTAGTAAATAAGATCAAAACTACCCTTAATGAAGAATAAAGATTTGTAACTACATGCTTCAAGGAAAAAACTTGAAAAGGTAAATCATTGTTTACTTACACGCACTCTGTTAATGTTGGAGTATTGGGTTGAATTTGTGATTCTTATGAAGCATGGCAAAACATTACAAGATCGATAACATTACTTTTGACTTGGCAGTTGGTACACGTGACCCCCTCCCCATACACACATGGGTTTTAGTTGATTATCAATAGTTTCCTCAAATGCACAACATAAAATCCCATATATTAAATGCATAGTTCACCCTTTAATGTTAAAAACTTTTGACTTAAATGACTAAGTTCTCAAACTTTAATAAAGTATGTGACTTAGTATTCAAGCTTTGATAATCTATGCAAGTTAGACCCTTAGTTGATGGAAAATGTGCACCTGTTGTCACGTAACTTTAAATGACGTTTTGTGAAGGGCTGTTGGTCAAGCTTGGGAGCAAAGCAATCTAAGTTTCAAAACTGCTACCTTTCAAATTTGAGAGCAATTGAAACAGAAAAGAGGGCACCAATGGTGTTAGGGGAAAGAGGCCATTGGTGCTGGAAGAATAGGCCAATGATGTAGATATGATAGGTTGGAGAAAATAGTTAATGGGAGAAACAAGGAGTTACTTTAAGGCAGACTAATGATATCAAGGACTAAGTCAAATCGATGGCAAGAGCGGATTTAATCAAATTCAATAGCCTCTCTAACCAAATTGAAGCAAACCTTAACTTGCCAACTATGGGGAACTGCTTATTGCCTAACTCCTCCTTCTTCCCAATCAAATGGTCAATCATCTTCTAATTCAAATAGGCCCAAGCAGTATAATTGATTTCTCTCTACTGACAAAGAAATGGTGGTGGGTTAAGAGACTTGTACTAATTTCAACAAGATTGAAGATGGTTTGTCAGATATGGCATTGGATCATTTCTCGATTAGCTCTAGGGTTTGCTACAAGAAGAGAGGCCAACAATGTTGAGGAAATATGCCAACAGTGCTAGGAACAAACATCGCCTGTCTTTTTTGTCCTTTGAAAGGCTAACTTGCTCAATTTCACAAAACTAGCAAAATAGTAACTATCCAAAGCAAGCATGAGCAAACCGGTCAACAAACCAAAAGAAACCATAATGACCACAAAACCGAAGGGAAGAACTACTGTAAGCCTTGTTTCGCTATTTTTTTTATTTGTAATAAAAAATTTTATTTAAATTAAAAGAATAAATAAGATATATAAGCACCATTTTAAAGAAAAAGATGATGACCCAAACACCTTTAAAACCTGAAGAGCTCAACACCAAGCAAAGCCCTACAATAAAGCCCATAATAAGTAAAAAATAAAAACCCCACAACCCAACCAACACAGGGAACAAAATAATAAAAAATAAACAAAACAAAGAACCTTAAAAAATAAAGAACTCTTGTTTCGCTAAATGATCCACATCAGTATGTTCACTTAGAATAAAGGCTAAAGCTATATACAATTCAGTGGCAACTACTATCATCACTAAATTGAAAACTCTCACTACCCTGCCGAATGGCTCCCTTTTTGGATTGCTCTTTTCTAACAAAGCTACAATTTTAGTGAAACAAAAAAAAAAAGTGGGGTTATAGGAGGAGTTTTGAAATAATGATGGTGGTAGAAAGGAACAGAGAGGGGAGGTACCGCGATAGTGATATTGATAATGGTAATCTTAAATTAAAATATCAATAAAATACTAATAAGGTCATATTAAATTATAATTAAATCCCAACTAAATTTCAATTAAACCCTAATTTAATCTTGTTTAGTTTATTTTTAATCTGAAATTTTGGGTGAAAGTAAATAATGGTTACTTTGATTACTACGTATCACCACCATATTGTTTCATAGGGTCATGGTTAGTTTTTAGTATATCACATATAAAAGATTGCAAGTTAATAGAAATGGAAAGTCTGCAAAGTGTCAGCTCTATATTTTGTCTGTTATATGAAAAATCTACCATGTCATTCATAGATGCTCGTACTTTATATATATATATATATAGTACCAAAATAAGGAGACAAGAGCAAGTTTTCAAATTTAAGGTAAAATTTTAAATTGTGTCAAACATTAGGGTTTTCAAATTTAAGATAAAATTGTAACACCTAATCTAAAATGAATTTTTTTTTATTGTTACATTTTTTTTATGTGGAACTGATATCATTTAAAAACCAACATTATTTAAATGTAATATTCTATTGATTGTAAAATTTTTATTACATTATTATTATTTTATGAGTTTTTTAACTTTCAAATGAATATTGGTTTTAGGTAGAAAAGTTATAAAAATAAAAATAAGTCATTTGAATTAATTTTGTCTAAGTTAAAATGAATTAGGAGTGAATCTTTGCATATATTTTAGGTTTAACAACCACTCGATGGTTATTTATTTTACACTCCTGTCCCATAATCAACATGTTTGAGATGAAATTCTGTCGTAAAATAAGTGACACTTTTTTATTGTTATATACGCATATATATGCTTCTATTTATACCCCTTCTTAATGTATGTATTTAGAATGTCTTTTTTTAAAAAAAAAATATCTTTAGAATGTCTTAATGTATGTCTTTATAATGTCTTTTTTTTTTAAGTGTGTGGGATGAAGGATTAATTAATATATTATTTTGTATTATTGTGTCATTTTAAATTAATTTTAATTTATTATTGTCTATTAGTTTTATATTAAATGATTATTTGATCAAATCATCAATTTATTGAAACTTTATACTTTAAAAGGTTAAAAAAATAATTTAAAAATATTTTATTTGAAAACAAATGTTTTATTGATTTTTATTTTTATTTTAGGTTAGATAGGTTAAAAAGTTAATAGAAATTACTTACTTTTTATAAAAAAATATTGTAAAATTACTCATCAATCTTCTTAAAGTATAAAGTTTTAACAAATTGATAACTCGAGTAAATAATCACTTTATATGAGAATAATATACAATAATATAGTATTAAAATTAATATAAAAAAAATTGGTCCTTATTTATGCTTATCGGTCAAATACTGTGTGTTGGTTGAGTAGGTAAGTGCATATGTAATACTTGTGAAAGGGTATGGGTCTGATTTTTTTTGTTGCTCATTGTTGATACCCAATTTTGTCAAGGCATTAACTTTTGTTTAGTTCTAGGTTAGGAAAATTAGTTTATGGGGCTTTTTTGTTTTTAGGGCAATTTGGTCTTTTTGGTCATTTTATAGCTTAGGAAGTTGGTAGGATTAGGTACATTTAGATTATATTTTCATTTTGTATTATGAATTTTTTGGAATTTAGAATGGTCATCTAGGATAGAAATAGGAATTAATTTAGTTTAGGTACTAATTTGGATTCATAAAGGTTTTGCAGGGTCAATTTAGGCAAAAGGGAAAAGTTTGGATGGAAATTGAAGGTTTTCCAAAGGTTCTAGGCAAAATTGAAAGCTTTGGGGCAAATTTGTTAACTCTAGAGAGTTTTAGGCAAATCTGACAAACTTATAAAATTTTGGGCAAAATCTTATGGTTTAATAAAGTTTTGAACTAATTTGACAAATCTTGAAAGTTTTGAGTTATATTAAAATCTTGCATGAAATTGAGGACCAGAACACTAACCTAAGAGTTTTGTTGGACTTAAATCGATAGTATGGCTAGGTTATATCCTAATCCTATCAAATATGATTTTGATGAGATTTAATCTCTCAAAATCTATTAATCACGCCTCTAATTCACCTGCTATAAATAGGAAGTCAATATTTGCAAGAAAAAGCTAGGAATTGGCAAAACCCCCAGGAGGCATTTGGATGTGAAAATTTTTCTTATTTTTCTTTTCTAAATTTCCTTTGATAGAAGTTTGAGTGCATAGCTAGCTTTAAAAATGTAAAAAATCTTGTTTTCTAAATTTTAGAAAACCAATGTTATAAAATAGAAAACCTTATTTTAGATGTTTTCCATTTTAACATATGAGTTTTCCAAAATTTAGAAAATAAAGTTTTCCACATCCTTAAAACATATCATACACTCAAACTTTCATCAAAGAAAATTTGAAAAAGAGAAATGAGAAAATTTTCTACAACTAATCGTCACCAACTTCTTAGAGAAAAAGGGAAAATGTAGTTTTAGCCAGTGTTTTGAATTTCGTCTCGTACCGGCTGGTACGGCCGATACGTACTGATACCGGACAAAAAACAGAACAGAATAGGCTACCAGCATCTCTGATTATGTACCAGTCTATACCAGTTTGTACCAAAATTTTCGGTGTATTGGCGATTCGGTTGTACCAGTTCTATGCGGTATAGCCTTTAAGAAACATAAAAAAAAAAAAAAGGAAAATCCTAACCTAAATTCCTAATTCATTTCGTTCCACCGTTCACATTTCGCAATTTCAGTAGGCGACAAACAAAGTCGAGTGGCACAGCCTGCCGGAAGGAGCTCCGCCTCTAGCTCCTTGTCTATTTTGCTCCTCTCCGCCACCACAGTGGCACAACCCATACCCATCCAACACCACCCCCCACTCCATTTCTTGCATTTTTCGATTCTGTTTACTAGCGAGCAGCAAGCACACCGAGTAGAGCAGCACCAGCGAGCACGCCGAGCAGGCAGCCTATAGTATCGATCAAAGCTTCTCCTCTCCATTCCTACAGCTCCGCCACTACATCCTCCACCGTCCACCAGCGCACTTCCACTCCTGCCAAAAAAAGCTCTTCATGGATCCCGGTTTGTTTTATTGCTTTTTTTTTTCATTTTACATTTGGTTCGGTCTAATGTAATTGATTTGTATTTGAGTAGTTATATTGTTATTGCTTTGTGAATTGCTCTGTGAATTATGACTGTAAGTGAAAATTAGTTATGTTTTTCACCTGCTAGCCATCGTTTTTATCCCTAAAAGAAAATATTGGTTAACTCAATTTATTTCTTATTATAAATTGAAGATTCATCCACAATGGGTTCCTATTATTATTGTTATGTATTCATTTTTCATTGTTATGTATTCATTTTTCACATATTGGAAGTGCTTGAAAATGAAATGATTTCTCAATAACAAAACATTGCAAACAGGAAATTGTTGAATTAGTCATGTCCAATTACATGTGCATTTTATTTTTCTTGAGTATTGATAAAAGAGTTTTCAACTAGAGCAGCAAAAGTCAGTGCTTGCAAAAGTCAATGCTTTAATTTCAATATCTTGTCCACTATAACTATAGTTTGCCAAAGTTAATTCCTTTCCTATAACTTCCTAATTTGTTTCGGCTTAAGTTCTCATTTTTTATTTGTGAATGGATGTAATCAAAATAAAAATTTGGGTTCATTTATTGCTTTTGGTTAACTACTAATGTTTAACTACCAATGTTATTGTTATTTTATATTCTAGCTTTTGTGTACATACCTCTTAGTCTAACTAAAACTAATAAAATCTTATTTTTTTTCTTTAAACAAATGGCAACGTCTAGTGCTGCAATATCTAACAGTGCTACACCGAGTTCTGACAATGCAACTCATACTCAAAATTCAAGTTCTACACGAAATGATGATCCTGCTTGGGCACATTGTAAAAAAGTGGAAGGAAGGAGAAACCAATGCATTTGTTTATACTGTCAGAAGCTCATTAAAGGTGGTGGAATTATTCGTCTCAAGGAGTATTTAGCTGGAGTTGTAGGAAATGTTTCCAAATGTCCTAAAGTATCTAGGGATGTTCAATGGCAAATAAAGCAACTCCTAGATGATAGCAAACAAGAAAAAGGGAGAAGAAGGACAATCAATAAAAAGATAAGAGGTCCAATAATCCCTAACCTTGCTGATCAATCTCTGAGTGAAGATGATAAAGAGAACATCCTGTTAAACCAACCAATATCAGAGGAGAAAAGACCGAGTAGCAGTCAAAGTATGGCTAATTCTTCAAAGAAAATGAAAGAAGTCAAAAGTTTCTTTACTCCTAGAGTAACTGCCGGTGCCCAACCTACTATCAAAAGTGCATTACAGTCCAAGACTGTTGTGCATCAAGCGAAGATGAGTATGGCTAGATGGTGGTATAATGCTAATATTTCTTTCAATGCTGCGAACTCAAAGTTTTATCAGCCAATGATTGATGCAATTGCAAGTATGGGAAGTGATTTCAAAGGCCCAAATGTCTACGAGCTAAGAGGTATGCTTCTTAGAGACTGTGTGAATGAAGTTCAACAATATCTCTTTGATATTAAAACAATGGTTGTTCTATTATGGCTGATAGATGGACAAACCAAAGACAATAACCAATTATTAATTTTTTGGTCTATAGCCCAAAAAGTACCATGTTCTTGAAATCTACTAATACTTCTGGACTTACAAAAGATGATGAGATTTTGTTTAAGATTTTTGATGAAATTGTTCAACAAGTAGGTCCTGAAAATGTTGTGCAATTCATTACTGATAATGATGCATCATATAAAAGCGTTGGAAAAAAATTGCAAGACAAGTATGGTACTCTCTTTTGGACTCCTTGTGCTGCGCATTGCATTGACTTGATGTTAAAGAACTTTGCTAACCCGAATAGTTTCCCTCCCATTGATGAGTGTATACAAAAGGCTAAAGAAATCACAAAGTTCATTTATAATCACTCATGGGTGCTTGCTTTGATGAGAAGAGAATATACATATAATAGAGATCTTTGTTGCCCTGGTATTACAAGGTTTGCCACAAATTTCCTGAGCATACAGTGCATTCTAACATTCAATGGACCACTTATGCAAATGTTTGCAAGTCCTACTTGGATGAATTCCAAGTTTGCAAAAACTAATGGGGGAAATGAGGTTTCATCAATTATCCTTGGGGATAGAGATTTTTGGATTATGTGTCAGCACATAGTAAAAGTAAGTGAACCACTTGTTAAGGTGCTTCGACTTGTTGATGCTGATGAGAAGCCAAGTATGGGCTATTTATTTGAAGCAATGGACAATGCAAGAGAGACAATTAGAAAAAGGTTCAAGAACCGAGTGTCTTCATACAAGCCATATATAGATGTTATCGATGCATAGTGGGATAGGCAAATGCAATCTCCATTGCATGCAACTAGTTGCTTTCTTAATCCTGAAATTTATTTCAAGCATGACTTTAACAGGAAGGCAGAGGTTTCTATAGGCTTCTTTGATTGTGTGTTGAAATTTGTTCCTAACTATACTATTCAAGAGAATATCACAGTTCAACTTGAAGATTATAAGAATAATGTTGGTCAATTTACATCATCAATTGCTATTCGTATGAGACAGAAATTAAATCCAAGTATATATTGTATCATTTTATTTCTTTTAATTATTATTGTATTAGTCACTTTAGTTTGCTAATAGTTGATAATGTTTTTATTTGTTTACTTTCCTAATAAATAGTTGCATGGTGGGATTCATTTGGAAATGGAACTCCAGAGTTACAAAGCTTTGCCAAGTGACTACTTAGTCAATGTACAAGTGCAATAGGATGCGAGAGGAATTGGAGTGTCTTCAAATTCATTCATTCAAAGCACCGAAACAAACTAGAGCACAAAAGGTTAAATGATTTAGTTTTTGTTCGTTACAACTTCAAGCTTCGAGAGAGGTAATTTTTCAATATACTATAGTCTATACAACTTTTGGTTATCTTGCTTTTATATTAATTATAATAATTTTATACTGATAGGATAATTAGTATGACCTCAAAATCATTGGATCCTATAAACCTTGATAATATTGATGTGATGGATAATTGGGTCACTGAGGAACCGACATTGCTAAATGAAAATGATGTTGATGTTGATTGGGTTAGTTTGGAGGAGCCTCTTGCTAATTTAAGAACAACAAACATTGACTTTGCAATAGAAGTTTCTCCTCTTGATGAAGAAAATGAACCTGACACTGAGTCTCCACATGTGTCAGCAGTAACACAATATGACTATGTGGAACTTAATGATGGTTAAATCTTTTGTTTTTTCAGGTTGAACTTGAATTGGAAGTTGAGACATTTTAATGTATTGTTATGTTTTATGTGTTATTTGAGACCTTATATGTTGAATATTGAGACTTTAAATATGTTGGTGTATATCACTTGTTGATATTTTCTTTTCATATGTATGTGATTTATATATATATGTATAAATTTATTATAGACTGGTATATACAAGACAAGTCACCAAGACGATTTCGATACCCAAGATTGTACTATACCATTAAAAAAATGGTATAGCTTCCGGAAAACCTTGGACTTTAGACCCCCTGTCCCACCATCCTTCTTCCCGGGGAAATTGGCAAAATGCAGTTTTAGCCTCCGCCTCCCCTCGGCGCTTCTAGCCCGTTGCCCGATTCCTATCCGCCAGCAGACGCGCCGCCAAACCGTCGCCTGGACGTACCTCGTCCTGTCACTCCAAAGCCGCACCAGCCACCGACGTCGGGCCACTGTCCTCGTCTTCCGCGCTAGACCGAAGGGAAAAGAAGCTCGCGATTCGGCTCCCTTTCAACTTGCCGTACTGAATCGTTGTCACCAGCAGCCCGTACCGAAGCTGCCCATGCCGTCACCACTGAAGTCCAAGCCCCGCCGTCCTTCTCTCGTTGCCGGAGAGGAGAACATCGAATCGAATAGGAAGAGTGAAGATCCGAATCACAACCAGTGAACCCGACTCATTTTCACATATACCCGAGCCAGGGTAAATTTCGTCCGTGGCCCCTAACCTTTAATTATTGTACCATTTTAGACTCTAACCTCGATTTTATCCATGTAAAACCCCCTAACTTCATCTAAGTGTTCTATTTTAAACATTTTATGGATAAAAAACATTAGTATGGACGGAAAATGTCACATGGCATGCCAATGTGGATGATTTGACACATGACACAATAAATCAATTGTCATGGATAATCTAGGAAAGTAAGAAAAAATTAATAAAAATTAAAAAATATATAAAAATTGAGAAAAAATTAAAAAAATTCAAATGGATTGAGTACCCAAATCGATTCCCCTGCCCCGTTGCCATTCCCCCAGTGCCACCACCTTACCACTGGTCACCTGTTCTATTACTCGCATTTGTATGTTGACGGCTTGGCGTTTCCCTTGGATCTATTTGTTGATGATGGGCTCAAGGTTGATGCGAATCAAATGAGGGCTCGACAGCTGGGCTTAGGCAAATGATATGAATCGAGTGGTGGACAGAAGAGTGGCTAACGATGCGAATCGAGTAGGGGACAAAGGGGCCACAAATAACACGAATCAAGTAGGGGGACAGAGGAGTGGCGGACAATGCAAATCAAGTGGGAGATGGAAGAACACTGGATGATAGGGTGGTGGGGTAGGGGTAACGACGATGGGGCGGGCAACCAGCGGCGATGGAATGGGTGACCGGCGATAGGGTGGTGGAATTGGGGGAACGGCGACGGGGCAGGAGAATTAATTTGGGTACTTGATCCATTTGAATAATTTTTTTAATTTTTATATATTTTTAAATTTTTCTTATTTTTTTTTTAATTTTTTCTTACTTTTCCACATCATCTATAGTAATTGATTTATTGTGCCACATGGAAAATTATCCACGTTGGTGTGCCATATGGCATTTTCCATCTATATTAATGTTTTTCATATATAAAAGGTTTAAAATGGAACATTTAGATGAGGTTAAGGATTTTTTATGTACAAAATTGAGGTTAGAGTCTAAAATAGTACAATAATTAAAGGCTAAGGGCCAAAGATGTAATTTACCCCTGATCCAGTCAAGCTCCTCTTTTGGTATAACTTTCGTTTTAGCCCCTAATTTATTTTATTTCATTCATTAAGTCACTAACATCCTTTTTGTTTTACAAATTAGTCACTAATAGTAAGCTTTTATCTTTTATTTTTCTTTGTTTCTTTGTTTCTTTGTGTGTTTGACATTTCATTAAACTTAGTTATTAAATTTGCATAGGGGAATAGTATAGGATATTAATTTGGCTTGTCTCTTCTTTGTTTAATTTTAGAATAGTTTGATTTAATTTTTATTTAATTCTCATAATGCATCCTAAAAGATGATAGTACATAAAAGTTATTTGTTATGCTAGATAATTTAATTTACCTTGTTCTTTTTTTAAATACTTAACAACTTTTCAAGAATCTGTTCTTAGTGGATTTGATAAAATCCCGATGCGGATTATTTATTTATATCCGATTGGTCTGATAAGATTTATAGCTTTGAACAAAATGTTCCTTTCAAATTTTTGGTGGATTTGATAAAGTCTCAAGATTTCAAAAACATCTAAGATTCCATATCTAGTTGTTCTGGTAAGATTTACGATTTGGAATTAAATTGAAAATTAAAAATAATTAAATAAAATTCATTAAAACTATTTTCTCAACAATTAGGTAAAAATACAAGAATTTAGGAAAAGGATAAAATTGAACCCCCCCAATGTACCAATTTCTGGGCACTATAATGAAGTTATTTTAGCGTAACCAATTCACGATTCTATAATTTGTCGTAGACTATAACAGGTATTCAGTCGACCTAAGTAAAACTAATTGATAACAACTTCTAAAACCATATTGCTATACTCATAAAAAAAAATTCAACAACAATGCAAGAGAAGAAAGTAAAGAGCCAATTCGTTTTAATTTAAGTTAATTTAATTTAAAATAGCTTATTTTATTTTTACATCTTCTTTTTTCCTCAAATTAATTTTATTTGAAATAAAATATTATGTAGATATAATAATCCAATTAAAAGTAAATTTTCATAAATTATTAAATTTTTTAATTTTTTTAATGCTCAAAGCTTGAAAAATTCATAAAAATTTAATAAGTTTATAAAAATTATATTTTCAATAAAAATAAACCATTTTGGATTAATTTCATGTAAAAGTAACTTGTGGCTAGATCATGGGCATCTTCAGAGGTATGGCGATGGATGTTTCTGAGCTACCCAGCGTGAAGGTGAAAGCTTCTTTACTTCAGCTTGTTTATACAACTAGTTTCATAAACCGTCTAACTGACGGGGCAGTAGGTCATATGAAAATATATCTTCAAATTGATGTATAAATAGAAATTCTAAAAAAAAATAGAAAGAAAATATAAATCGTTGAATATTACTCTATGTGTAGAGATGTTAAAAAAATATCATACATTCCCCAAACTAAGTTACCAAAACTTAAACCTGACCCTACCTATAAATTCAAAGGAGGATATGGGTTTAACAAATTCCACCCAACCTTATCCATACCCCTACCACATTAGTATATTTTATTTCAAAATAAAATTATAATTTAACATAAATTATCATATATTACTTTAATTTATGAATTTTTAGATATTAATCAATTATAAATATATAAATTNCGTTCCATGATGCATTGCCTTCTGAGTGGGGACTTCCTGGAAAATGTGATTGGCGATAGTTCTTCAATTTTTTTTTTTAAGTTTGTGTGACATCTACATCGGACTAACTAATTTTTTCCTTGTGAGGCATGCAAAACTGGATGGGTAGAATGGACTATTCAGAAAGACAAACTAATGGGAAAGTGCTGCAGCAAGTTACACGTAATAACATTTTCATAACTGAATCACGGTATCTAGAAAGACAGGCTGAAAGTCTAGGAAAATCTCCACAGTAAGGTAAATCTCTTCATAAACACAGTACTTTATAAGAATGGTAGTTCTAAAATTTGAATTTCCTTATTGAAGTACTTTATTCCTATCATAAAAAACAATAATTTTCATCAAATACACAGAATCTGCCATACAAATATATACAGAAACATGCATAAGTAGGAAAGAAAAAACTTTGCTTGTATGAAACAAATCAATCTTTAAGAAAGAGTCAATATTTATTTGCGATTATGTATGCAATAAGTTGTGTTTAATTATTTGTCTGGTAAAACTCTTGAAAAATATGAAACTGATAGTCAATATGAAACAGAGTCATGAATACCTACTATGAACAGGTTATTAAAATGGACCCGGTTAGTGTAAGCATCTTTTCCAAAAATCCTAATGGCTTCACAATTTTGTGTATCTCTAAGTCCATATATGACTCCTTTATTGACTGTCCTGCCATCAATCCATAGTAAAGCATTGTAAATAAGTGTACTTAAAAGGTTGATTAAGAAAAAAAAAAAGAAATTCATACTTGTTTTCAGATTTCCTTGTCCTTACCGCTGCATTTGCATCTGTCACTTTAAAATTTGGTATTTCTGTGTGAATTACAGAACTGAGATAGATATCTAACTGTACTTTAAAGTTGATTAGGAAAAAAGAACATTCATACTTGAGTTAGATTTACTCATCCTTCCTGTTGCGTTGGAATTGGTATTTCTGTGTGAATTGTAAAACTAAGTTAGATATCTAATTGTCAAAATAAGAACATTCCTTTCTCTTGCACTTGCCTCTGTCACTTTAAATATGGTATTTGTGTGTAAATTACAAAAACTGAGTTAGATATTTAGCTGTAGTTTAAACGTTGATTAGGAAAAAAAGAAAAACATTCATACCTGAGTTAGATTTGCTCATCCTTCTTGTTGCATTTCCCTCTATTGTTTTGGAATTGGTATTTCTATTTGAATTGTAAAACTGAGTTAGATATCTAACCATATGTAAAGGTTAGTTAGCAAAAAACAACATTCATATACGAATTTCCTCATTCTTCCTGCTACACTTGCCTCTTATCACTTGAAAATTGCTATCTCTGTGTGATTTAAAAAACTGAGTTAGATATCACTTCAGAAGGCTGATTAAGAAAAAAGAACATCCCTACCTAATTGAGATTTGCCCGTCCTTCCTGCTGTACTTGCCTATGTCACTTCAGAATTGGTATTTTTATGTCAATTGCAAAACTGAGATATCTTGCTGATCTTATGATGATAATAACTAAAATTGAAATTGTACGCCTTGTTGCTGTTGTAGGTGAGTGGTGTCGAACCAAGATTTGAGGTGGTTACGCATGGTACATGGTGGAAAACCAAAAAAGATTGCTTTAGATTGTTTGCTGGTGGATGAGGAAATGTATTAACAATTTTTGGAAGGGGAAAAAAATTGAAACCCCTGTGAAATATATACCACTTACTGTACTCGATAGTTAATGGCAGGTAACTTCTTAATGTGTAGGGTCAATGGATTGCTACGTGGTGTAGGACGTGGGTTGACACGTAAACCTATTGTTTCGTACAATAACTGTAAAACGTAACTGAAAAAAGCCACGCAGAAATTTTTTTTTTACGTAGAAAAAACGTGGACTCAAAACTCAAAGCTGTATTATTCGGGAACACGTGTCAGGTAAAGAATCAGAAATGGAAAAAGTGAAAACATCTAATTCTGCTTAAAGTCAAACGGACAACCAATCCAAGACTGACATGTGTCTGGCTGGAGGGGTAAAATGGGAAATCACCACGTGTCAGGTTATTATCAACTGCGAATAACACGTGTTAATTTGTAAATAATTAGTAAATTTTTTAACAATGTGAAAAGATGATTTGGCTAATGTACCTGCTTTCATATCTATTTATAGATGTTGACATACACTCAGTTGTTTTCAGGTTGACTGATGTATTTGCGAAAAATGATTCGCAATAATATATTTAATATTTTTTTATTATTTTTTGGCACTATAGGGTTTTCTTTTGTGCATCCAGTTTTTTATTTTATTTTTTATTTACTTTTTCTTTTAGGGTTTTTCTTGGTTGAATTTTCTCCTAATTACCTTATTTTGAA
>KK906080.1:0-17558 GCA_000696445.1 Aquilaria agallochum
TGCTGGGGCCCCATTACCTAGAGGGCGAGGCCCACGAGTAGTTGACTTACCACCACCTCCACCTCCGCAGGACCGTCCGCTCATCGTCCCTCGAGAGTATGTATTACTGACTGTTACAAAGTTAATTTTAATATAATTATACGTTGTTCTTATACATCAGTTTATATATATATCTTACTACAATCATCATTTGTTACAGCTTACTCACTGATGACTCTGTTCGTTCAACCATAGCCTCTATTCATGTGAGGTTGTGGGACAAAAGTTCTATATCTTGATCACATGTATCTCGAGCTGCATGAGAGGAGCACGTGACCACGTTAGAGGTAATTGGTTGTTAGACATTTTTAAACAATGCTTTGTATATGGAAAAATTAATAATTTTTTTTCTTCTTTGTGAAATTGCAGAACTACTATAGATGGGACCCTAGAGACTTCGGCGCCATCCGCTGAATTGTCTTCGACTACTGTTCGTGGTCCGTGCGGAACCGTATTTATCATTTGAGGTCCGTCGCAATTCAGAAGATCCCCGCCTTCTTCGACAACCCTGACTACAATTTGCTGCGGCCACATGTTCCACCCTGCTACAGTCAGCAGGTGTGGAATCAGTTGTGTGACCAGTGGGAGCAGGACCGATGGAAGAAGCTATCGGAGGTTGGTTCCCATGCCAAGCACATAGCGGATAGCTTAGGCCTTGTTCCGAAGGACACGATGGGCTCAATCGCAGGAGAGATGCACTGGGATCGTATGGTACCAACTTGGACCTTCCATACATTATAAATTTTGTATGATTTATTAATTACTTAAATTTTTAATGATATCTAAAATTGTGCAGACAAAAGCAAATGATGGAGTTGAGCCATCATTTGATGAGTGGTGGTCTCATACTCATAGACGGAAGAAGACCGGTCAGCCCATCGATCTGATTTCACAGCAGTTGCAGGTAATAAATGTTCATTTACCACTACAAACATTGTTTTAAAAATATAATATTTGTCTTACTAACTCTAATTTCTTTTTCTGGTAGGATGAATATGTCCAGCGGATTCAACAAAAATACCAGAATCCGGATGACCGCCCGCACGATGCAGAGGTTTGGAGCGAGGTACGAGGCCCACCAAAAAAGGGCCGACTATCGGGTGTTCCGCGCCGACTCTCTGATCCCCAGACATTTGGATCAAATCGGGTATTTTTCATTCCTATTTAACTTTATTAATTATTTTTATCACTTTTACGTTGCTAATTGCTACTTACAAAATTTTTTAGGCTCCACGTGCTGATTCGGAGGAGATTGCTCAGCTGAGGGCTGAAAACACCCAGCTACGGAGTGATTTTACGCAGCCACAGGAAGACGTTCGCACTCAGGTTCAGCGAGAGACCAAGGTTGCAATGAGCGCCATGCTTAACAGGTTGATCCAGCAGGGGATTATACCTGCATCGGCGCTCTCAGACAACCTACGGACCAGATCCTCCACTCAGTCTTCTGCCGACGATCGTAGCCAGCGAGATGATGATGATCAGCCCGGCACTGCATCTCATTGATTTTATATTAGATCTCCTTCAGTTCTTTGTAATTAACTTTTTCCTGTAAAATTTGATTACTTTTATGTATAGTAATTTTATTGATTACTTTGATCAATTGTTATATAATAATAATAATAATAATAATAATAATAATTTGTGTTTTATTATTATTATTAAATAATGCAATATAATATGTTTTTATTTTGTATATAAATTAATTTACTAAANTTGATTACTTTTATGTATAGTAATTTTATTGATTACTTTGATCAATTGTTATATAATAATAATAATAGTAACAATAATAATAATAATAATAATAATAATAATAATAAAATATTAACAGAATAATAGTAATAATAATAATAATAATAATAATAATAATAAAATATTAACAGAATAATAGTAATAATAATAATAATAATAATAATAATAATAATAATAATATTAATATTAATATTAATAATTTGTGTTTTATTATTATTATTAAATAATGCAATATAATATGTTTTGATTTTGTATATAAGTTAATTTACTAAAATCTTTAAATTGTCACAAAATCATAGGAGATATATTAATGACAGATAACCGTAGGAGATATTAAAGTCACAAAACCGTAGGAGATATTAAAGTCACAAAACTGTAGGAATTAATACATCTCAAAACCGTCTTAAATAATGGGGACCACGAGCGTCATAAAAGCGTAGGACAAAGGGGTCACAAAACCGTAGGAAATAGTTTTGTCAGAAAACTGTATGAATTAATGCATCTCAAAACCGTCGGATATAATGAGGGCCACGGGCGTCATAAAAGCGTAGGACCATTTTACGTTTATCCGACGGTTTTTATTTCCGATACTACTTTTTCCTATGGTTTTGTCCGACGATTTTAATTGTAGGAAATGACCATTTCCTACGGTTTCCCTACATTTTTATTCGCACTTTTGGGTATAAAAAATAATTTTTTGAGTATAACAAATAATTTATTTCAGATTCTCTCATCCACATTCGACAGTTACGAATCAATTTTTGCCGACTTCGCAAATATTCCAGATGGATTACGACATTTATTCACACTTTTGACAGGTTCCAACTTATTAAAAGAATTTATTTCGGATCGTTTATCCATATTCGACAGTAACTATTCAATTTTTCCACTTCACAATTATAAACCAGGTGTATTACGAATTGTCTTCACACATTTCCGCGGTCCCAACTCAAAAGAATTTATTTTTGCTTCCTTTATCCATATTCGACAGTCACTAGTCAATATTTGTCGACTTCGCAAATATACCAGATGTACTAAGAAATGTCTTCGCATTTCTGCGCGGTTCCAACTCGAAACAGTTTATTTCAGATTCCTACATTACCCAATTAAAAAACGATGGTCGAACCTGGCATTAATTTAGAGGTGAAAGTGTGGGTTCAAAGTAGTATGGAGCTGTCATTACCATATTGCTACTACATCATAACACACACCAAACTGTTGGTGTCACTCTGCAACCATTACCATACATTCTTAGGATGATTTTTAAGACTTCACTGAACTGCAAACATCCAACATCTCATTGGAACAAAAACAATCAAACCGATCTGCCTAGGACAATTTCCTAGGTTTCACCACATTGCGATCAATTTTCAAAAACTTCAAATCATCATCAACTCCTTGGCCTCACCATTCCAAATGCTTCACCTTGCCGAGCATTGTATCATACTCTCCATCGTGGTAGGACCAAACCATTAACTCTAATACTACTTGTTGGGAAAAAGGTTCCCCAAACCATTGGCTTTGACATCATTCTAGTAATTACATTCAAGCTTGAATTTGTTTTGAGAAGGGAGATGGGGGGAAAGAGAAAGTCTATACTCAATGCCTTTCTATATAAAAACCTCACATGCCTTATCTACCCGTTCCGGAAGAGCTTTTTAGGATTAGCCTTAGAGTTTTTGAGGATTTATTAGTGATATAGATTAAGACTTTTTTGAGAAAAAGCACTAGAGTTTAGCTTTAGTTATAAATGTTGGAGTTTTAATTTATCTATTAGCTGTTAGCTATTAGCATTATATTTTTTTTAATTGACAACAAAAAGAGAATATTATTAACCCAACCAGCAAGTGGCTGGTGAGAGACAACAATGAGTGTTTACATGAAAAATTATAGACAAATAGCTTCTGATAACCTGTCCAAAAAACTAAAAATCATAGCATAGGTTTCAAACACCATTGATCAAAGCTAAAATTCCCTATGTTTGCCCACATAATACTATAAGAGAAATGCAAGATGGCAACTGAAATCTAGTCATCAGTCATTTCAATCGCTAGTCAGTTGAGAAAAAAAAAATTTTACTAGCGATTGAAAGTGTTACTAACCCACACTTCAATTGGTTTTCAATTTGAGATAGTAGATGTAAAATTTCACTGTAGTTGCTGTGCTGTTAAGATATCATATTTAGGTGTTGGCCTTCATTCGGTCCTACAAATTTCTACCAATCCAATGGTCATAATGCAATTTAAACACCTCACTTAAACTGCCCCTCTCTTGTCTTCTCTTGCCGACATCATAATTTTCACTTTTCTATTACTTCTGTGGTGGAACAGGGCCCTAGTACCTAAAATTTACATCCACTATTAGGCTATTATGGAAATATAATCCCACTTAGGTTATAATTTGGTAGTTATTCTCAAAAAGTAACTTAAATATTTACTTGCAACTAGTTACTTAGCCTACCTTTCATAGAAAATATGCATGTGTCATCCTGGCTATGCAATAACATGTAAATAAAACTATAAAGGAAACCATGGTGCGTCAATTAATAAAACATAAGTTAAAACAAGCCAAGATGTGAAAATTGTAGTTGTTTTAACTTCAAGTAACAATTGTGGGCATATATTTTAACCTAATATGCACCTAACTGTAACCCTAGTGTTATACACACCAATAGACACTAGTACATGCAATGCTTAGCATGAAAAATGTCATACATACAATAGTGACAACATTATCTACTAAGATCCACCCTTAGCTTTCCACCCGAGCAACCTAGCTTCAAGTAGCATGCAAGTGTCACTTTTCTTATGCATACTTAGCTTTAAAAGCTGAAAGGACAACACTTTAGTCAATACAAACTTATATTATAAGTATTCATTAACCAAAAGGTTTATACTTAGAGAGCACCTTTAAAATGAATAAAACTTAGCACTAACAGTCACCTCTTACCAACTGTTAGGCCTGGCTAGCACTCAAAACACCTGCACAACACTTAAGGGGTATATACTCGAAAGTACTCAGTAAGGGATTTGGTACCTGTAAGAAAAACATATGCAAGCAAGCAAAGCAATATATATAAATATATAAAAATATAAATGTTAAGCACATAATTTAGCGGTCAAAGTGATTTACTTTTTGGCAACTTTGATCACCAATTTCTTTCATTTCTTCCTTTTTGTCTTAGTGTTTCTTGCTTTGCTTTGCTTCCTATAGGTAAGAGCACATTGCGGTTATGATGATTTGGAGCAAGATCGAGCGAGACGGAATTAGGGCATGCAAGAATTCCAATTGAAGTAAAAAGCGTCAATGCTGGCGATGCGTCGCTAAAGTTACAAGTGCTATGCCATTTTTTCTCATCCAGCAACATGTCGCCGCCAGCTCCACCCACTGGCAACGCGTTGCTAGTCATCCCCCTATTTCGCCTTGAACCTCGTTCTTTGCTAGTCCCCTACGTCTTCCCACCTAATGAGCTGTCCTTGAAGGTGGGGTTTATACCCTTTTAGGGTTGGAAAGTTAACCAAACCAATAGAAGAACCCTTGCGTATAAGTAGCAAGAGAAAATGAGGAGCCGATATGGGAACTTTGGATGCTCTTCTTTTGATATCTTCTTGTAAGAACCATCATAGGAGCAAGGTTTGAAGCTTGAAAAAGGAAACTAGGAGCCAAGGAGACTTAGGCCAATAGGATCCATGTTGGGTTTCCTCTTCTCCTCTGCTTTATTTGTGTATTTTCATGGATTATTTGTTTATGGGTTTAACTTGGGAAGAAAACATAGATTTTGAGTAGATCTTTGTATCTCTCTAGGATGAAACCTCTATTACTTGATATCTACTAGTTATTTGATGCTCTTTCATGGATGTTTATCTCTTATGTTTCCTTTTCTTAAGCCTAATACTTGTGTGATTGATTTGCCTCTCCATACATTCATTTGTCCTTCTTAGTTTCTTGAGAGAGAAAGAAGGGGGATAGAAAATCAGAATAGGATATAATGGGTATGGTTGATTAGAGATAATCTACAATCTCATTAGGTGTTGAAAAATGATAAATAGCTTAACTCGTCTAGGATTAATCATGGGATTGAGAAATGTTTTGTTTGATTCTAGGTGAACAAAGATTTAACTTGAGAAAGGGAGTTTTTGAGTTTTGTGTCTTTACACCACACAAGGGGATAAACATTTTAAGGTGTAACTAACTTGGATAGCAAGTAATCGGGTGGATTCCTAGAGAGATAATTGTTCCCCTTTAACCTTTTTAGTTTAAATTCCTTTAGTAACTCGTGTTTTTATTTAGCTACCTACCTTAGAGTTGACTAGGCACTAGTGGGGCCTATTGTTCTTGTCCTTTACACCTTAGCCACTCATTCATTCATTTTGTTTTAGGTTTAACTTGTCACTTTTACTTTAGTAGTTCAAGTAATTTAGGTAACCAATGTTCACTTCTTGGTACGATCATACTATCCCTTGGGATGATACATTTCCTTATCTTTGCACACAATGAAATTAATTGTATGCTTGCAGGTTATAAAAGGTTATAATTTTGTAAACTATTGTATTTCAATTGTATTTCACAACAAAGTATTTGGTGCTATTGTCGGGGGATCAAACCTGGGTCGCCTGCATGACAGGCAGGAATACTCACCACTATACTACAATGGAGAAGGAGCTCTTGGCAGTGGTCTTTGTGGTGGACAAGTTTCGATCTTACATTGTGGGTTCTAAAATTGTGGTTCATACCGATTATGCGGCAATTAGATATTTGTTCACCAAGAAGGACGCCAAACTAAGACTTATAAGGTGGATTCTCTTGCTACAAAAGTTTGATTTAGAGGTGAAGGACAAGAAAGGATGTTAGAATCTTGTGGCCAACCACTTATCTAAATTGGAAGGCCAAGAGCAACATTTAGAAAGACCTATTCAATAGCACTTTTCAAATGAAAGTCTATTCAAAGTCAAGGATAAATTGCCGTGGTATGTGGATTATGTGAATTATCTAACTTGTGGAGTTTTGCCTCCAAATTTGTCCTATCAAGAAAAGAAGAAGTTTCATGCCGATATCAAACATTATCTTTGGGATGATTCTTTTCTTTTTCACCGGTAGGCTGATCAAATTATACGGAGATGCATATCACATAAGGAAGCCAAGGACATTCTCCACCATTGTCACTTCTCACCATATGGTGGTCACTTTGGAGCCTCCAATACGGTAAATAAGGTATTGCAAACTAATTATTTTTTGCCAACTTTATTTAAAGGTGCATATACCTTTATGCTAACATGTGATAGATGCCAACAGTTAGGAAACATTTCTAAGAAAGATTATGTCTTGCTTGTGGTTGATTATGTCTCTAAATGGGTAAATGCAATTGCCACCCCTTCTTGTGATGATAATGTGGTTGTTAAGTTCCTTCAAAGGAATATTTTTGAAAGATTTGGAATACCTTGAGCTATTATCTCCGACGAAGGATCACACTTCATCAATAAGACTTTGACTCAAGCTTTGGTGAGGTATGGTGTGCGGCATAAAGTATCTCTCCCTTATCATCCATAAAAAAAATGACCAAGCCAAAATTTCAAACCGGGAGATCAAGAAAATATTAGAGAAGACGGTAGGCATTAACAGAAAATATTGGTCACAAAAGTTAAGTGATGCACTCTGGGCATATCGAACGGCATTCAAGACACCAATTGGACTATTTCCGTATCAATTTGTGTTTGGGAAAGCTTGCCATTTATTGGTGGAATTGGAGCACAAGTCATATGGGGCAGTGAGGAAGATGAATTTTGATTTGAAGAGTGCCCAAGAAAAAAGAGCCTTCTAATTAGATGAGTTGGATGAAATCTGCCTTGATGCTTATGAGAATGCAAGGATTTACAATGAGCAAACAAAGCTTTAGCATGATAAGCTGCTTGTGATAAAGGATTTCCAATCGGGTCAAAAAGTGTTTCTTTTTAATTCAAGCTTAAGACTTTTTCTAGGCAAATTGAAATCCAAGTGGTCTGGCTCGCAAATTGAAATCCAAGTGGTCTGGCTCGTTCGAGGTGGTTCAGGTGATGCCATATAGAGCGGTGGAGTTCAAGGGCAAAGATGGATCCATATTTCAGGTCAATGGGCAATGAGTGAAGGCTTATTATAGTGATGAACTCCATCACATTGGCCAATTAATCTTGGCCGAACCGAACCTTTAAAGGTGTATTCAAAGGCACCTAGTCTAGAGGCATAAAACCAAGTGCTAGTCTAGAGGCAACCCAATTTCCAATTCCTTTTCTTTTCATTTCATGAGTTTTTCTGTGATTTGTTTGTCTTTCCTTGTTACGTTGTGTTTATTTTGTGTTTTGGTGTCTTGATGTAAGGTTGGAAGAGCCAAAGGTAGGAGAAAGGATGCTATAAATGATATAAGCTCAACATTGGGAAATGTAACTCCTATATAAGTCAAGGTCTAAGTAAGTAAGTGTAGAAGCTTAGGGCTTAATTTGCAAAACAAATGAAAATTGAAGTAGTGCTTACGCATATCGGCAACACATTGCTGATTCTGGAGACGCGTCGCCAGATGAGAAACAATGACAGTGCATTCCCAACGTTGGCGATGCATTGCCAACAATTCAACCTCAGCAGCGACGCGTTGCCAATAGCAGAAACTGTTGTTTTTAACTCATCTCTTTTCACCTTTTCTCACTTTTAATCTCACCCGTACCCTAAAAAACCTCTCAAGTTATAGACCCTAGCACGTCCGTAAGCTTCACTGTTTGATTTTCTTGTTGATTTTCCTTTCAAATTTGAAACAAGTCATTCTTCTTCTTCTTCTTCTTCTTCTTCTTCTTCTTCTTCTCTTTTTCTTTTCTTTGGTTGATTGTGTGCAAATCATGCTTCCTTGTGGGGGTTGTGACTTTGTTGGATTAAGCTTTAGGTTTTCGGATTTCTTGCTTGTTTTTGGTTAACCTTGAGTATATTTATGTATTATGAGTATTTTATGGCTTGGATTATGGATTTGGCTTGAGAATCATAGTTAGAAAATTGCCCACAAAGAGAGACACGAAATTTTCATGTCAATTTCTTGATGATGCTTATTCTTGTTGGGTTATGGACTCCAAGAGTTTTATTCTCATGAATTAGGAGTGGGTTAAGCTGGAATTCATGCTAATTTGCTCTGCATTGCTTGAATTTGACTCNTAAGGGAAAATTTATGTTATAAATTATTTTGGGGATTCTTGTGATAGCATATTCATGGGCACATAACTTTGTGTATAGGCTTTGTTGTTCATGCCTAATTGCTCGATTAGCAAGTATGTATTGTACATATGCACCCTTTCAACTTGCTTTTGCTTTATCACACTTAGAAAAATTGTCATAAAGTGGTAAAAAATGTTATGCAATAAGCATGAACGGGATGGTGAAACACCTCAACCTTGCATAAGTCTTTCTTGTGTATTTCTCCAATTTAAAGTTTGTATCCTTGTTTGTGAATGCTTGTTTTCATGTAAAGAAATTTGGCATTAAATTTTTTGCGTGGCTTTGTAGGAAACATGGCTCGCAAGTCTGTGCCAGTTCACTCTCTTAAAGAAAAGGAAGGAGGCAAAAGGGTCTGTGAGGAGGAGCCTCAAGAAGCTCTTTATGACAAAAACCATTTTGTCTCTACTCGGGCGTGCAACTACTTTAAGGGTTTTGTGAACCGTAAATTCAGACCTGAGCGAGGCTTTGACTTCTCAAAAAAGGAGAACGAGGGTGTTTTGAGAGTGGTGGAGAGGAAAAGATGACATCACTGGGTTGCCCACCCTCAGGTAGGGGTGCCCAACAGTTTGGTTTCACAATTCTATGCCAACGTCATGGGGACGTACTATCTAGATCATTGACAAAAATTTTTTTAGGTGAGGACCCCTAGTGCACATTATGACGAAACAACTATTAACGACTTCCTTCAGATCAACATGCTCATTAGAGGATCATTCAAAGAAGCCTTGCTTCATTATATGGCTTAGATAGTATACGGGCACCCCGTTGACTGGACAATGAGTAAAAAATGATGCAAACAAAAAGTTGTACTTCAATTCTTCAGCTCTTCCTCCTAAGACGAGGGCGTGGAACTACTTCATCTCCTCTCGCCTTATCCTGATGACTCACGTTTAGGAGGTCACCCTAGACCGTTTGGAGGTTCTGTTTTGCATTACATGTGATTTTCGAGTGAACATAGGATGTTTCATCTTCCAGATTATGGTTCGTGCTGCATAGTCAAAGCGAGGCAATCTACCATTCCCCGCAATTGATTACGATCATGATGTCAAGGGCCAGGGTCAACTTGGAGGATCATCTACAAGTGTCTTTGGTCATGAGGCCTATTTCAGCGGACAAACTAGGTGGAGCACCAGTGGGCATTAAGGAGGCTGCCTCGGAAGAAAAAAAGGAACAGCATGCATATGAGCAATCACAAGACCAAGAAGAATAAAAAGAACAAAAGCATTATCTAGAGTAAGAACTAGGAGAGGATGAGCAAGAAGGAACATATAAATAGCTAATCGACCCAGCCACTACCATTCCAGCATCCTTAGCTGTGGCGTTGAACAAGATGTACATCATAACGAAAGAGCAGCACAATAAATGGATAGCCCGGTTTAAGTCAGTTTGTGGTAGCTTTGCATCCTTTGCAAGGGAGATGTGTGAAGGCATAGCCCTTCTCGCCAGAAATCGATAACCTTTCTCTAATCAGGTTTGCTGGGGCCATCAGCAGTAGGAGTAGCAACAAAGCTTACCTAGGAGTACCCCTCTTCTATCCCATACCTCCCCACTTCTACCCATTATCGTACCCATGGTACACGCCACATCCCTTTAGTCATCCCTCTCTATTCTACCCACATTTTGGTGCTCCTCGTGACCCGTCTGAAGGTCCATCATCTTTCCCTCCAGTCGGCAGCACATCCAGCCACGATAACATGGGCGTGGATTAGTTGAGGGTGGGACCATATGCCCCCCAGGTATGATTCTTGGCTGCCCCTTTTCTGTTCTTCCTTTTCATTGAGGACAAAGCTTGTGTTGTAGTTTAGGGGGTCTTGTTTGATAGTCATGCCTGTTAAGTTTTTTCTTTTGTCTATGTCTTCATTCTTTGCTTTAAAGGGTGCATTGTTTGAATTAGCCTAGGTTGTTTTTGCTAGCACGCTCCTACTTTAGTTCATCCTTGGTAGCTCTATTCTTTCTTGTAGATCATTCATCTAGGTCATTTAGGATGCATGTAGTAGCATATAGGTAGATTGTTTTGTTTTCTTTCTTTTTTTAAAGACCCAATAGAAACCATAATTGCATGTGGACAGATGTTATTGCTAGTTTTACTCTCTTGAAGTTTTAGTGAATTTGGATAGGTAGATTGTTTTGTTTTCTTTCTTTTTCTAAGGACCCAATGGAAACCATCGTTACATGTGAATGGACATGATTGCTAGCTTTACTTTTTTGAAGTTTTAGTGAATTTGGAAAATTAGTTTTGAAACTTCTGGTGGGACCTATCTAGTGTGATGTTTTGAGCATTGACTTATTCTGCTATGGACTTGTTCTTTCTTGAGATACTTATATTATGTTGCAATCTAGAACTTGCCTGAGGACCCGTTCAAACCCACAGTGGTTGTATGAACTTTGAAGCTCATTTGGTTTCTTAGGATGAACGACTTCCCCAAATGGCTAACCTTATTATACTTTTCTTCAGCAAGCCCCTTTGTCCCTAAGTGCCTATTTCTTTGTTTCACCCATACTTTGAGCTTTCATTGTCTTTATATCCTATCCTCTACCCAAGTTGGTAAGTGTAAATCATGGGCTTAAAAGAGGATATATTAGGTTAAATGAGGTCATGAAATAAGAGCAAGTTTGTGGGGCGTCTTGTTTTCATTACTTTCATGCTAAAAAAAAAAAACTACTATGTTGTTTCGTAGTATCGAAGTAGGTTGGGGTTTTCTCCTAAGGCAAAAGTTGATAACTGCTTGAAAAGATACATGAAACATGAGTATAATTAATAAAAAGAAATTTAAGAAAAATCACCTTAGATTGTATTGAGTTAGTACCTTGGATATAGACAGAGCTCCTGTTTGTACACTTGCTAAATGGAAAAATACATGAAGAGGATTTATTATTAAAAAAAATTGGGGGCCTTCTGAGTTAGTTAAAGGGTGTATTGTGCTGGTGGACTTTGGGTTGAATGCTTGTTCAATTCACTTTTTAGAGCCCTTGGTTTAAACTTACTCATGTCTTTAGCTCTACTTAGAAAGCCTTCATTTGGTTCCCCTTCCTTCCCTAACCCAGCCCCATTGCAACCTTTGGAAAAATCATTTGAGCTTTGAGTTTTATAGAACTCCCTTAGAGGAATATGGTAGAGGAGGTTGGATCCTCTTGCAAGCATATGGAAAGAAACATGGTATAAGTTTTAAGTTACATGGCATAACTCCTCTAGAATAAATTGAGCGTAAATGGTGAGGGTGTGACCCCTCCAAGGTCCCACCTTAAGTAACAAAGCTCTTCTTTCCTTAATCACCATTTCTTCTTTTGAAGTAAAACTAGTGGATCATCAAGGTTCAAGTGTAATGATTGGTTGACATTGTAGATTCTATGTTTTGTGGTGTTTAGTTTTTTTTTCCTAGGGTAGGCATGCTAGGGACTAGCTTTGGTTTAAGTTCAGGGGAGTTTATTAAGTGCATAATTTAGCGGTCAAAGTGGTTGACTTTTTGGTAACTTTGACCTCTAATTTCTTTTATTTCTTCCTTTTTGTCTTAGTGTTTCTTGCTGTGCTTTACTTTCTACAGGTGGGAGCACATTCCAGTTGTAATGGTTTGGAGCAGGATTAAGCAAGACAGAATTTGGGCATGGGAGAATTCCAATTGAAGTGAGAGGCGTTGGTGACATGTTGCCAATGTTACAAGCGCTCTGCCATTTTTTCTCATCCGATGATGCGTTGCAAGTCATCCCCTTGTTTCACCTCGAAACTCATTTTTTGCTAGTCCCCCCGCATCTTCCCACTTGATGAGTTGTCCTTGAAGGAGGGGTTTTTATCCTTTTGGGGTTGGAAAGTTAACCAAACCAAGAAAAGAGGCCTTGGGTATAAATAGCAAGAGGTAAGGAGGAGCTGATATGGGAACTTTGGATGCTCTTCTTTTGACCTCTTCTTATGAGAACCACCAGGGGAGCAAGGTTTGAAGCTTGAAGAAGGAAATTAAGAGCCAAGGAGACATAGGCCACTAGGATCCATCTTGGGTTTCCTTTTTTCCTCTGCTTTATTTGTGTATTTTTATAGATTATATGTTTATGTGTTTAACGTGGGAAGAAAGCATGGATTTTGAGTAGATCTTTGTATCTTTTTAGGATCAAACCTCTATTACTTGATATCTACTAGTTATTTGATGCTCTTTCATGGATGTTTATCTCTTGTGTTTCCTATTCTGGAGCCTAATACTTGTGTGATTGATTGGCCTCTTCACACACTCACTAGTCCCATTTAGTTTCTTGAGAGAGAAAGAAGGGGGTTAGAAAATCGGAATAGGATATAATGGGTATGGTTGATTAGAGATAATCTACAATCCCATTAGGTGTTGAAAAAGGATAAATAGGTTAACCCATCTAGGATTAATCATGGGATTGAGAAATGTTTTGTTTGATTCTAGGTGAGCAAAGACTTAACTTGAGAAAGTGAGTTTTTGAGTTTTAGGTCTTTACACCACATAAGGGGATAAACGTTTTAAGGTGTAACTAACTTGGATAGCAAGTAATCCAGTGGATTCCTAGAGAGATAATTGTTCCCCTTTAACCTCTTTAGTTTGAATTCCTTTAGTAACTCGTGTTTTTATTTAGCTACCTACCTTAAAGTTGACTAGGCACTAGTGGGGCCTATTGTTCTTGTCCTCTACACGTTAGCAACTCATTCATTCATTTTGTTTTAGGTTTTACCTGTCACTTTTACTTTAGTAGTTCAAATAATTTAGGTAACCAATGCCCACTTCCTAGTAGGATCACACTATCTCTTGGGACGATAACTTTCTTCATCTTTGAACATAACGAAATTAATCATATGCTTGCAAATGATAAAGGGTTATAAATTTGTAAACTCTTGTATTTCACAACAACAAACAGACCAAACAAACAAACAACACAACAAATAATAAGAATTAGCAATTAATAAACAACAATAATAATGCAATGTAATGTATTGATGGATGAGTGAATGCACATGTTTATGCACTTTGGACTTTCTTACATCTGAAGGTGTTCTTAACTGCCGTGAGCTTATATAGCTGGGGTACTTGGATACTGGCTCCCATATTTTATGGTAAGACTTAATTAAATCCTATGAAGTCTTTTTTACAGGCTCCTTAAGTAAGGCATCGCTTACTTGACCTTACCCATCTTTTACAAGCTATTTAAAGTAAATTATCACTCACTCAACTCTTACCCGTAACTTCTCTTTTCTTGATGTTCCAAATAATTTAACTTAGTGGCCAAACTTCTTTAAGTTCCCCTAAACTTGACTCGGGCAATTTAGTGGATTCACTTACTGAGTCCGTTGACTCGGCTGGGACCTCTTGTGCACCGCTCGATGCCTAGAGGTACTTGGCCCCTACCCTTAAGTCATCAAGGGTCCCGGACCCTTCTCGGGTCCCTCTCTAATGCTGGAGGTTCATGACTGCACCTATTAGTCATTGGAGGACTCATACAATACTAGGTGCCTCCTTAGTACCCTATTTTTTATTTAAGGTATCCCACTTATCCACTTTTCCTTAGTCCTCTTAACAACCCACTTATTACCAATTTATTGATGCATATTTAAATCTTAGCACTTTTGAGCCATGTTAGGATGCCACCCAAGCCTTAAAAATTGATTTGGAACACTTAGAAATAAGGTTGACATAATTCAAGCCCAATGCTATAGCATTGCATATTATGGTGCGCCAACATCATGATTTTATGGAAGTTGTTAGAAATGATGTAATAACACCAACATAGTTTGTGTAATTATATTGCATATTTAGGCAACTAGTTGTTTCTTTTAAGTTTGATGTGATCACATCAAATATTTAATACGACCGCATTCATTAACCCTTGGTGCTACATTTCTTCATATTTTTCTCAGCCAATCTCACTCCAAATCTTACCAAAACCAGTTCCAATCACTTTTGGCTCATCCCAACTTACTCCCAAGTGTTCTAACATTACTTATGCATCATTTAATCATGCCATAACATAAATCTCTTACCTCAGTTGAAGATTTGCACAAATCAAAGCAATTATTCACCAAAAGCTCTAACTAGCTCTAATGGCTTCCAAGCTTGGTTCCTTTGAAATCAGGCACCACATTTAGCTTATCAAGACCATTTCTAACTCATTGACACCTTTAAAACCAACTCAAAGCATAGGAAATGGCTTACCTTAGGTTTTTAGCTCAACTAACAAAACCCTTCAAAAATACCTCCAAATGCACCAAATCCTTCAAGAACTTGCTAAGGGCTTGTTGTGATGGTGTGGGCTAAAGTGAAGATTTGAGGTGAGATGGTGTGGGTGAGGAGAGGGCTATGGGTTTGGCTCAAGGAAGGAGAAGATGAATACTATCTTCCTTCCTCCCAAAATATCTCCAACAACCCAACCTCCATTTACCCTTAATCTTGCTTAGCTCCTTAATTAGCTTGGCTAAGCTCCTCACTTAGGCTCTAATAAACTCTATTTAACCTCCAATGAGTGAGTACTAATCTCTCCACTTAGCCTTTAAGATAATCACACACTTAAAGAAATTAAAACACTTAAGCTCTCAACTTTGCAACTTGGTGCACTTAAGCCTTTTCTCATCACTTATTGGTTATAATGAGTCACAACACTTACGGTCTTGACAGTTTTAGTCACTTTCACTTACATGATATTAATTTCACTGAAATTGTCGCCATGTTATCAACTTGGGTCAAAATTACTATTTTGTCCTTACAACTCGTAGGTGCCAATTAACATTTAGGAACCCTTATGGAGCTTACTTTAGTTGCTTGACTTGTTTAATAAATTTCTTATTTGAGGAAATTAACTTGGAATTTACTTATCTTTACATCTAAGTGATGGGAAAAATACTTGAAGGGCCTTTACAACTTATAATCCATCACTCTGGTAACCCGCCCTACTTTTGCTCTTTCTCTCTCTCCATTTTCTCTTTTCTTTTATGATAAATTTTCTTCCCTTCTTCTTCTAGTAACACACCAACACCCACTAGCAACACCCACTTGGATCAGCTATCTCTCTCTCTCTCTCCCTCTCTTTCTCCATTTTCTCTTTTTTTTTCTTCTTCTCCAATCAATCACCCTGGTAACCCAACACCACCCACTGATTCAAATTCAACTTTTTCCATGATCGCCGAATGCCAGAAAATAGAACTTCACCTCCTGAGGTGGTTGTCCACTATTTGTCGGTGGCAATGATTTCTTCATAGGCCTCCAAGGCAATTCACTCCTTATTTGTTACGTGTTTTTATTCCTTTTATTTGTCTTACATACAAATTTTGTGAAAATGGATATATTTCTCATTAATTCTGGAAGAAGCTACTACAGGAAGAATTATGTTGATGAAAAAATGGGATTGAGGTTCAACAGGAGGTGGGAAAAGGAAGTTTGAAGATGACAATTTGAATTTTATATTGAAATTAAATGAAATAATATTAAACTAATTAAAATAATTTAATATTATTACCAAAAATAATATCAATGCCAATTCAAACTAATTAAAGTAATAGTAACAATTAAATTTAAAGAAAAAGTAGAGGGGACGATTAAAGCTTTCAGTCACTATCTCAGCAGCTAAAACACTCACTCGCAGCATTTGTTGCATTCCCAAACCTCGCAACTGAATCTTGATTGAGGCTATTAGCTGCTTTTTACAGTCAAGCTTCGGTCACTATTTTTGAGCGACCAGGATAGTTTTAACTGCTCTTTTCAATTGATTGCCAATCACTATTTTTGTAAATCATGACTGAATCAAGATTAGACAGTCAATCGAAGTATTGCATCCATCTTATAGTGTAGATATCCAGAAGAAGGATAAGTATTATACAAAAGAGAACATTAATAGACAGTGCAAACTTTTCTAAGAAAATATAATGCCAATTCGAGCTATAACATTGTTCAATTACTAATACATCCCTATATACATATTTATATATTTATATATATAATTAACATTAGCAACTGCTTGACTAAAACCAGACAAATGAAAGAGAGAGAGAGATTAGGGACAAAGATAGAACGAACCTTGCTTGAGTAACGTCAACAATCTTGCTAGAGTAATGTCAAAATTTCATCAATGGTACGTAAAGAAATAACAAATATGTTGCTTAAGGCCCCCGATATATAAAATGAGGGTACTAGAATGAAAATAATTAATATATAAAAAAAATAGCTTGTATGTAATTGAACGCTCCCAATATCTAAAAATATGAGTACTCAGATGTAAACTTTTTATACATGGAAAAATAATTGGTACATAATTTGATATATTTCTAATATATAAAATGAGATAATAGAATGAAAATAGACACATAACAAAAGCTAGACCTTATTCATATTTCGAGTAATCTATTTTTACATACCAAAAGTATTCTTGGCATTTCAAAGTTACTTGTATGTAAAGAAATAGCTGGTATAAAATCTAAGTTTATCGGTATGTAACATGAGACTCTTAAGAGGAAAGTTTTTTAAAAATTATATGCTGGTCCCTAAACTTTTCAAAGCTTATAGAATTGTCTCTAAAAATTACATATTTAGTTCCTAAATTTTTATAAG
>KK906085.1:0-16871 GCA_000696445.1 Aquilaria agallochum
CAGCTGAAGTGAACTGAAGTCCAGCTACACTCAGCTACCAAAAGCTGAAGTGAGCTAGCTTGAGCTGACTTGAGCTAACTTGAGCTAACTTGAGCTGAAGTCCTGCAACTTTGAGCTACTTATAGTTGAAATAAGCTGACTTGAGCTGAAGTCTAGCTACATGCAGCTACCAAAAGCTGAAGTGAGCTGACTTGAGCTGAAGTCTAGCTACATGCAGCTACCAAAAGCTGAAGTGAGCTGACTTGAGCTGACTTGAGCTGAAGTCCAGCTACTTTGAGCTACTTATAGCTAAAGTGAGCTGACTTGAGCTAAAGGATCTTGGTGCGCCAAGAATTCCAACAGTGAGTGTTTGCATTTCATTCCAAACATGTTGTGAAGATTTCCATTTCAATCCAAACAAGTTGTGAGTGTTTCCATTGATTACAAATGAGTTCTGAAAGTTTCCATTTCATTCCAAATAATTTGTGAATGTTTCCATGTCATTCGAGACAAGTTATCGATGTTTTCATTCATTCTAAGCTAGTTGTTAATCTTTCCATTTTGTTCCAAAGAAGTTGTGAATCTTTCTGTTCATTCTAAACTAGTTGTGAATGTTTCCATTTCATTCCAAAGTAGTTCTGAATGTTTCCATTTCATTCCAAATAGGTTATGAATGTTTCTGTTTTATTCTAAAGAAGTTGCCAATGTTTCCATCTCATTCCAAACAAGTTGTGAATGTTTCCATATCATTCCAAACAAGTTTTGAATGCTTTCATTCATTCCAAAGTAGTTGTAAAAGTTTCCATTTGATTCCAAAGATGTAGTAAATCTTTCCATTTTATTCCAAACAAGTTGTGAATGTTTCCCTTTCATTCCAAAAAAGTTGTGAATGTTTCCACTTCGCTCCAAACAAGTTGTTAACGTTTCCATTTCAATCCAAACAAGTTGTGAATGTTTGCATTTCATCCTGAAAAAGTTGTGAATGTTTTCATTTCAATCCAAACTAGTTGTGAATGTTTACATTTCACTCCAAACAAGTTGCGAACATTTCTATTCATTCCAAACTAGTTGTGAATGTTTCTATTCCATTCCAAAGAGTTGTGAACGTTTCCATTCATTTCAAACTAGTTGTGAATATTTCCATTTCATTCCAAAGAGTTGCAAACTTTTACATTCATTCTAAATTAGTTGTGAAAGTTTCCATTTCACTCCAAACAAGTTGTGAAAGTTTCCATTTCATTCCAAACAAGTTGTGAATGTTTCCATTTCATTCCAAACAAGTTGTGAATGTTTCCATTTGATTGTAAACAAGTTGTTAAGGTTTACATTTCATTCTGAAGAGTTGTGAATGTTTCACTTCAATCCAAACATGTTGTGAATATTTCCATTTCATTCCAAACAAGTTGTAAATGTTTCCAGTTCATTCGAAACTAGTTTCAAATATTTCCATTTCATTCCAATCAAGTTGTGAATGTGTCAATTTGGTTCCAAACAAATTGTGAATGTTTCCATTCATTCCAAACTAGTTTTGAATGTTTCCAATTCATTCCAAACTAGTTGTGAATTATTCCATCTCAAAACAAACTAGTTGTGAATGTATCCATTTCATTCCAAATAAGTTATGAATGTTTCCATTCCATTCCAAACAAGTTTTGAATGTTGCTGTTCATTCCAAACTAGTTCTGAATGTTTTCATCCATTTCAAACAAGTTTTGAATGTTTCCATTTCATTCCAAACAAGTTGTGAAAGTTTCCATTACATTCTGGACAAGTTCTGAATATTTCCATTTGATTACAAAGAGTTGTGCATGTTTCCATTTCATTCCAAACAAGTTGTGAATGTTCTCATTTCATTCCAAACAAGTTGTGAATGTTTCCGTTAATTCCAAACTAGTTCTGAATGTTTCCATTCATTCCAAACAAGTTGTGAATGTTTCCATTTCATTCCAAGCAAATTGGGAACATTTCCATTTCATTCCAAACAAGTTGTGAATGTTTCGATTTGATTCCAAACAAGTTGTGAGTGTTTCCAATTCAATCTGAAGAGTTGTGAATGTTTCCGCTCCATACCAAACAAGTTGTGAATGTTTCCATTTCCTTCCAAAAAAGTTGTGAATTTTTCCATTTCATTCCAAACAAGTTCTGAATGTTTTGATTTCATTCTAAACAAGTTGTGAGTGTGTCGATTTCATTCCAAATGAGTTATGAATGTTTCCATTTCGTTACAAAGAAATTGTGGTTGTTTCCATTCATTCCAAACTAGTTCTGAATGTTTTAATTTCATTTCGAACAAGTTGAGAATGTTTGCATTTCATTCCAAACAAGTTGTGAATGTTTCTAACTTATTCTAAACAAGTTGTCAATGTTTTCGTTCATTCCAAACTAGTTCTGAACATTTTCATTGATTGCAAACTAGTTGTGAATGTGTCCATTTCATTCCAAACAAGTTGTGAATGTTTCCATTTCATTGGAAAAAAGTTTAGAATGTGTCCATTCAATCCAAACATGTTGTGAATGTTTCCAATCGTTCCAAACTATTTGTGAATGCGTCTATTTTATTCAAAACAAGTTGTGAGTGTTTCCGTTTCACTCCAAACAAGTTGTGAATGTCTCTAATTCATTTTGACCAGGTTGTGAATCTTTCCATTCATTCCAAACAAGTGGTGAATATTTCCATTCATTCTAAACTAGTTGTGAACTTTTACATTTCTTTCCAAACAAGTCGTGAATATTTCCATTTCATACCACACAAGCTGTGAAAGTTTCCATTCATTCTAAACTAGTTCTGAATGTTTCTATTTAATTTCAAACAAGTTGTGAATGTTTCCATTTCATTCCATACAAGTTGAGAATGTTTCCATTTCATACCAAAAAAGTTGTGAATGTTTCCATTTGGATTCCAAGCAAGTTGTGAAAGTTTCCATTTCATTGCAAACAAGTTGTGAATCTTTCCATTTGATTCCAAACAAGTTATGAATGTTCCCATTTCATTCCAAACAAGTTGTGAATCTTTTTTATTCATTCCAAACTACTTCCAAATGTTTCTTTTTCACTCCAACACATGCTGTAAATGTTTCCATTTCATTTCAAATAAGTTCTAAATGTTTTCATTCATTCCAAACAAGTTGTTAATGTTTCAATTTCGGTCCAAGCAAGTTCTGAATGTTTCCAGTTCATTCCAAACAACCTGTGAAAGTTTCCATTTCATTCCAAACAGGTTGTGAAACTTTCCATTTCATTCCAAACAACTTGTGAATGTTCCCATTTTCACTCCAAACAAGTTGTTAATGTTTCCACTTCATTCCAAACCAGATGTGACAGTTTCAATTTCATTCCAAAGAAGTTGTGAAAGTGTCCATTTCATTCCAAACAAGTTCTGAATGTTTCCATTTCATCCAAACTAGTTGTGAATATTTGCCTTTATTCCAAACTAGTTGTGAATGTTTCCATTTCATTCCAAACAAGTTGTGAATGTTTCCATTTCACTCCAAACCAGTTCTAAATGTTTCCATTTCATTCCAAACAAGTTGTGAGTATTTCCATTTCATTCTAAACTAGTTGTGAATGTTTCCCTTCATTCCAAATTACTTGTGAATGTTTCCATTTTATTCCAAACAAGTTGTGAATGTCTCCATTTCATTCCAAACAACTTATGAATGTTTACATTCATTTCAAACTAGTTCTGAATATTTCCATTTCATTCCAAACATATTGCAAATGTTTCAATTTCATTCAAAACTTGTTCTAAATGTTTCCATTCATCCCAAACTAGTTGTGAATGCATCCATTTGATTACAAACAAGTTGTGAATGTTTCCATTTCATTCCTAGCAAGTTGTGAATGTTTACATTTCATTCCAAAAAGATTCTAATTGTTGCCATTTCACTCCAAACAAGTTGTTAATGTTTCCATTTCATTTCAAACAAGTTGTAAATGTCTCCATCTCATTCAGAACAAGTTGTGAATGTTTCCATTTCTTTCCAAACAAGTTGTAAATATTTCCATTCAGTTCAAACTAGTTGTGAATGTTTTCATTTCATTCCAAACAAGTTTTGAATGTTTCGATTTCATTACAAAGAGTTGTGAATGTTTTCATTTCATTCCAAACAAGTTTTGAATGTTTCGATTTCATTACAAAGAGTTGTGAATGTTTTCATTTCATTCCAAACAAGTTTTGAATGTTTCGATTTCATTCCAAAGAGTTGTGAATGTTTATATTTCATTCCAAACTAGTTGTGAATGTTTCCATTTCATTCCAAATAAGTTGTGAATGTTGCCATTTCATTCCAAACACTTGTCAATGATTCCATTCCATTCTAAACAAGTTGTGACTGTTTCCATTTCATTCTAAACAAGTTGTGAATGCTTCCAATTCATTCCAAACAAGTTTTGAATGTTTCCATTTCATTCCAAACAAGTTGTGAATGTTTACATTTCATTCTAAACAAGTTATGAATGTTTTCATTCATCGCAAACTAGTACTGAATGTTTCCATCCATTCCAAAGTAGTTGTGAATGTCTCCATTTCATTCCAAACAAGTGGTGAATATTTCCATTTCATTACAAACAAGTTGTGAAAGTTTCATCTCATTCCAAAAAAGTTCTGAATGTTTCCATTTGTTTCCAAACAAGTTGTGAAAGTTTCCATTTCAGTCCAAAGAGTTGTAAATGTTTCCATTCCATTTCAAACAAGTTGTGAATGTTTCCAGTTCATTGCAAAAAAGTTGTGAATGTTTCAATTTCATTCCAAGCTAGTTGTGAATGTTTCCATTACATTCCAAATGAGTTGTGCTTGTTTCCATTTCTTTCCAAACAAGTTGTGAATGTTTCTGTTCATTCCAAAGTAGTTTTGAATGTTTCCATTTCATTCCAAGCTAGTTGTGAATGCTACCATTTTATTCCATACAAGTTATGAATGTTTGCATTTCATTCGAAGCAAGCTATGAATGTTTCCATTTGATTGCAAACAAGTTGTTAATGTTTCCGTTCATTCCAAACTAGTTCTAAATGTTTCCATTGATTCCAAACTAGTTGTGAGCGTCTCCATTTCATTCCCACCAAGTCGTGAATGTGTCTGTTCATTCCATACTTGTTGTGAATGTTTCCAATCACTACAAACTACTTGTGAATGTTTCCATCCATTTCAAACCAGTTGTAAATGTTTCCAATTCATTCCAAATAAGTTGTGAATGTTTCCGTTTCATTCCAAACAGGTTGTGAACGTCTCCATTTCATTCCAACCAAGCTGTGAATCATTCCATTCATTCCAAACAAGTAGTGGATGTTCCCATTTATTTCAAACTACTTGTGAATGTTTACATATTAATCCAAACAAGTCATGATTGTTTCCATTTCATTCCACCCAAGTTGTGAAAGTTTTCATTCATTCCAAACTAGTTCTGTATAGTCATATTTCGTTCCAAACAAGTTGTCAATGTTTCCATTTCGTTCCAAAAAAGTTGCAAATGTTTCCACTTCATTCCAAACAAGTTGTAAATATTTCCATTTCATTCCAAACAAGTTGTGAGTCTTTCCACTTGATTCCAAACAAGTTTTGAATGTTGCCATTTCGTTCCGAACAAGTTGTGAATCTTTCCATTTCGTTCCAAACAGGTTGTGAATGTCCCAATTTCACTCCAAGCAAGTTCTTAACGTTTTTGTATTATTCCAAACCAGTTGTGAATGTTTCGATTTCACTCCAAAGAAGTTGTGAATGTTTCCATTTCATTCCAAACAAGTTGTGAATGTTTAGATTCATTCCAAACTAGTTGTGAATGTTTCCACTCATTCAAACCTGGTTGTGAATGTTTCCATTATTTTCCAAACAAGTTGTGATTGTTTCCACTTCATTCCAAACAAGTTGTGAATGTTTCCACTTCGTTCCAAACGAGTTGCAAGTGTTTCCATTTCATTCAAAACAAGTTGCAAATGTTTCCGCTTGATTCCAAACAAGTTCTGAATGTTTCCATTTCATTACAAACAAGTTGTGAAACTTTCCATTTCATTCTAAACAACTTGTGAATGTTCCCATTTAACTCCAAACAAGTTGTTAACGTTTCCATTTCATTTTAAACCAGTTGTGACTGTTTCAATTTCATTTCCAACAAGTTGTGAAAGTCTCAATTTCATTCCAAACAAGTTATGAATGTTTCCATTCATTCCAAACTAGTTGTGAATCTTTCCATTCATTCCAAAATCATTGTCAATTTTTCCATTTCATTCCAAACGAGTTGTGAATGTTTCCATTTCGCTCCAAACATGTTGTGAATGTTTGCATTCATTCCGAAAAAGTTGTAAATGTTGCCATTTTATTCCAAACAACTTGTGAATGTTTCCATTCATTCCAAACTAATTCTGAATGTTTCCAGTTCATTCCAAACATGTTCTAAATGTTTCCATTTCATTCCAAACAAGTTGTGAACATTTCTATTTCGTTGGTGATAGGTTGTGAGTGTTTCCATTCGTTCCAAACTAGTTGTGAATGTTTCCATTTGATTCCAAACAAGTTGTGACTGTTTCCATTTCATCCCTAACAGGTTGTAAATGTTTCCACTTCAATCCAAAAAAATTGAGAATGTTCACATTTCACTCCAGACAAGTTCTTAATGTTTCCATTTCATTCCAAACAGGTTGTGAATGTTTCCATCTCATTCTGCACAAGTTGTTAATGTTTCCCTTTCATTCCGAACATGTTGTGAACGTTTCCATTTCATTCCAAACAAGTTTTGAATGTTTCGATTCACTCTAAACTAGTTGTGAATGTTTCCATTTCATTCCAAACAAGTTGGGAATGTTTCCGTTTCATTCCAAAGAGTTTTGAATGTTTCCATTTGATTCCAAAGAAGTTGCGAAAGTTTCCATTTCATTCCAATGAGTTGTGAATGTTTTTATTCCATTCCAAATAGGTTGTGTTTATTTCCATTTCATTCCAAACATGTTGTGAATGTTTCCAATTCATTCCAAACAAGTTGTGAATCATTCCATTTCATTCCGAAAAAATGTGAATCTTTCAAATTCATTCGAAACAAGTTGTGAATCTTTCCATTTCATTCTAAACAAGTCATGAATGTTCTCGATCATTCGAAACTAGTTCTGAATGTTTCCATTAATTCCAAACTCGTTGTGAGTGTCCCTATTTCATTCCAAACAAGTTGTGAATGTTTCCATTTCATTCCAAACAAGTTGTGAAATTTCCATTTCATTCCAAACAACTTGTAAATGTTTCATTTGATTCCAAATAAGTTGCAAAAGTTTCCATTTCATTCCAATGAGTTGTGTATGTTTCATTTCATTCCAAACAAGTTGTGAGTATTCCAAACAAGTTGTGAATTTTTCCACACATTCGAAACAAGATCTAAATGTTTCCATTTCATTCCAAACAAGTTGTAATTGCTTCCACTTCATTCCAAACTAGTTGTGAATGTTTCCATTTCATTCAAAACTAGTTGTAAATGTTTCCATTTCATTCCAAACAAGTTCTAAGTGTTTGCATTCATTCCGAACTAGTTGTGAATGTTTCCATTTTGTTCCAAACAAGTTGTGAATGTCTGCATTTCATTCCAAACAAGTTGTGAATGTATCTGTTTCATTCCAAATATTTATGAATGTTTCCATTCCTTCCAAACTTGTTGTGAATGTTTCCATTTCATTCCAAACTAGTTGTGAATGTTTCCATTTCATTCAAAACAAGTTGTGAATATTTTCATTTCTGATGCGAACCCCGATGGTATAAAGACCATGAAACGCGCCCAAGATGTGATTCAAGCGCCACAAGACATCAAAGGGACTGGATTTGAAGACCCCCACCCCTAATCAACCTGCGACTAGAAATGAGAAGTATAAGTACACCAAGAACACAAGCACACTTGTGCACCAAGGTAGTCCACAAAGAACCAAAGAGAAAACCTCTCCAAAGANCATTTATCCTAAGTGACCTGAATCACTTCCATGGCCTAAATAACATCCTAAATAATGTAAATAAACAGGAACATAAAATAAAATACGTTACAAAATATGATTGGCCATAAAAACCCCAAAATAGTCTTCTCAGATGGTTCCTGCTTGTGTCTTCAACTTCAAGCTGAAATTCAAACTTGATGCAGCCATGATTTCTCAAAATGCAAAGCATGAGAGTTGTATATCTCTTTCTTAGCTTTGAAATTACACCTGAACCACACAAAACAGACATCTAAAGCCAAAGATATACCCAAAATACTGCAACTGCTTCTGAACCAGTGATAACTCACAAATCGCGACTTTGAAGCTAAATTGGACCTCCTTATCATGAAAACTGGGTTTCATGTTCTGCCTATAATTTGTACCTCCAGATGTTAGCTTTCCAATGAATCAAGAATCACTGAATTCTGATCAGTTTAGCTGAAGATATGATTTTTCCACCAGAACATCGCCAATCTGTCCACATCCGAGCTTGAAGTGCACTAGTGAGCTCCTTAGCCTTCTTCCTTGTTAATGGTCCACTAGTTATATTCAATGGATTGTTGCCATCCTTAGTTGTGCCTTCTTTGATCGTATCAATTTCATTGCAAACAAGTTGTGAATGTTTTCGTTCATTCCAAACTAGTCCTGATGTTTCCGTTTATTCCAAACTAGTTATGAATGTCTCCATTTCATTCCAAGCAAGTGGTGAATGTTTCCATTTCATTACAAACAAGTCGTGAAAGTTTTTAATTCATTCCAAACAAGTTGTGAATGTTTCCTTTTGATTCCAAAGATGTTATGAAAGTTTCCTTTTCGATCCAAAGAGTTGTGAGTGTTTCCCTTGCATTCCAAAGCATGTTGTGAATGCTTCCATTTCATTCCAAACAAGTTTTGAATGTTTTCATTTCAATCCAAACTAGTTATGGATGATTCCATTTCATTCCAAACGAGTTGTGAATATTTCCATTTCATTCGAAACCAATTGTGAATGTATCCAAGCATTCCAAACAAGTTGTGATTGTTTCCGTTCATTGCAAACTAGTTTTGAAAGTTTCCATTGATTTGAAACTAGTTGTGAATGTGTCCATTTATTCCAAACTTGGTGTAAATGTTTTCAATCATTAGAAACTAGTTGTCAATGTTTTCATTTCATTCCAAAACAGTTTTGAATGTCTCCATTTCATTGCAACCAAGTTGTGAATCATTCCATTCATTCCGAACTAGTTATGAATGTTTACATTTCATTCCATGCAAGTCATGAATGTTTCCATTTCATTCCACACAAGTTGTGATGGTTTCCATTCATTCCAAACTAATCGTGAATGTTTCCATTTCTTTCTGCACAAGTTGTGAACGTTTTCATATCATTCCAAACAAGTTGTGAGTGTTTGCATTTCATTCAAAACAAGTTGTGAATGTTTCCATTTCATTCCAAAAAGTTGTGAATCATTCCATTTGATTGTCATTGTTGCCCTTTTATCCCTAACAAGTTGTGAATCTTTCCATTTTATTTCGAACAAGTTGTGAATGTTCCCAATTCACTCCAAACAAGTTGTTAACATTTCCATTTCATTCTAAACTAGTCGTTAATGTTTCTCTTTCACTCCAAACAAGTTGTGAAATGTTTCCATTTCATTCTAAACAAGTTGTGAATCTTTCCATTCAGTCCAAACTAGTTGTGAACATTTCCATTACATTCCAAACAAGTTGTGAATGTTTCCTTTTCATTCCAAGCTAGTTGTGAATTTTTCCATTTCACTCCAAACAAGTTGTGAATGTTCCCATTTCATTCCAAACAGGTTGTGAATGTTTCCATTTCATTCCAAAACAAGTTTTGAATGTTTCCATTCTTTCCAAAGTAGTTCTGAATGTTTCTTTTTTGTTCCAAACAAGTTGTGAATCTTTCCACTTCATTCCAAGCATGTTGTGAATGTTCCTATTTCATTCGAGACAGATTGTGAATCTTTCCATTCATTCCAAACCAGTTGTGAATGTTTCCATTTAATTCCAAACAAGTTGTTAACGTTTCCATCCATTCGAAACTAGTTGTAAATGTTTGCATTTCATTCCAAACAAGTTGTGATTTTTTCCATTTCATTCTGGACAAGTTGTGAAAGTTACGATTTCATTTCAAACAAGTTGTGAATGTTTCCATTTGATTCCAATGGAGATATTTCATTTCATTCCAAACAAGTTGTGAATGTTTCCTTTTCATTCCAAGCTAGTTGTGAATTTTTCCATTTCACTCCAAACTAGTTGTGAATGTTTCCATTTCATTCCAAACAAGTTGTAAGTGTTTTCATTTCATTCCAAACAAGTTGTGAAATATTTCATTTCATTCCAAACAAGTTGTGAATGTTCAAATTTCACTCCAAACAAGATGTTAACATTTTCATTTCATTCCAAACAAGTTCTTACTGTTTCAATTTCATCCCGAACAAGTTGCGAAAGCCTCCATTTCATTCCAAACAAGTTGTCAATGATTGGATTCATTCTGAACTAGTTGTGAATGTTTCCATTCCATTCCAAAACAAGTTGAGAATGTTTCCATTACATTGCAGACAAGTTGGCAATGTTTGCACTCCTTCCAAACTAGTTTTGAATGTTTCCATTTCATTTCAAACAACTTGAGAATATTTACACTTCATTCGAAACAAGTTGTCAATGTTTCCATTCATTTAAAACTATTGTAAATGTTTGACTTCATTCCAAACAAGTTGTGCATGTCTCCATTTCATTCTAGACAAGTTATGCATGTGTCCGTTTCATTCCAAAAAAGTTGTGAATATTTCCATTACATTCCAAACAAGTTGTGAGCATTTCCATTTCATTCCAAACTTCTTATGAATGTTTCCATTTCATTCCAAACAAGTTGCAAATGCTTCTATTTCATTATAAACTTGTTGTGAATGTTTCCACTTCATTCCAAACAAGTTGTGAATGTTTCCAACTCATTCCAAACAAGTTCTGAACGTTTCCATTCATTCCAAACTAGTTATCAAACCAGTTGTGAATGTTTCCATGTCATTCCAAACAAGTTGTGAATGTTTCCATTCATTCCAAACTAGTTATCAATGTTTGCATTTCATTCCAAACAAGCTGTGAATGTTTCCATTTCATTCCAAAGTAGTTGTGAATGTTTCCATTCACACCAAACTAGCTCTGAATGTTTACATTTCATTCCAAACAAGTTGTTAATGTTTCAATTTCGTTGCAAACTTGTTCTGAATGTTTCAATTTCATTCCAAACAAGTTGTGAATGTTTCCATTTCATTCCACACTTATTATGAATGTTTCTATTTCATTCCAACAAGTTGTGAATGTTTCTATTTCATTCCAAAGTAGTTGTGAATGTTTTCATTAACTCCAAACAAGTTCTGAATGTTTCCGCTTCATTCTAAACAAGTTCTGAATATTTCCATTTCATCGTAAACAAGTTGTGAAAGTTTCCATTTCATTCCAAACTTGTAAATTTATCCATTTCATTCCAACACAAGTGGTGAATGTTTCCATTTCATTCCAAATTAGTTATGAATGTTTCCATTTCATTTCAAACTAGTTGTGACTATTAGCATTTTATTCCAGACAAGTTGGTATTGTTTGCATTTCATTCCAAAAAAGTTGTGATTGTTTGCATTTCATTCCAAACAAGTTGTGAAAGTTAGCATTTCATTCGGAACAAGTTGTGAATATTTCCATATGATTCCAAACAAGTTGTGAATGTTTTCATTTCAGTCCAAACAACTTGTGAAACATTCCATTTCTTTCCGAGCAAGTTGTGAATGTTCCAATTTCACTCGAAACAAGTTGTTAACGTTTTCACTTCATTCCAAACTAGTTCTGACTATTTGAATTTCATCTTGAACAAGTTAGGAAAGTCTTCATTTCAATCCAAAAAAGTTGTGAATGATTCCATTCATTCCGAACTAGTTGTGAATGTTTCCATACATTCCAAACTAGTTGTCAATGTTTCCACTTCATTCCAAACAATTTGTAAATGTTTGCATTTAATTCCAAACAAGTTAAGAACATTTCCATTCATTCCAAACATGTTCTGAATGCTTCCATTTCATTCCAAATAGGTTGTGAATGCTTCTACTTTATTCGAAACAAGTTGTGCATGTTTTCTTTCATTCAATACTAGTTGTGAATGTTTCATTTCATTCCCATCAAGTTGGGAATGTCTTCATTTCATTCTAGACAGGTTGTGAATGTGTTCATTTCATTCTAGACAAGTTGTGAAAATCTCAATTTCATTCCAAACAAGTTGTGAATGTTTCCATTTCATTCCAAACAATTTATGAAGGTTTCCATATCATTCCAAACAAGTTTTGAATGTTTGCATTCATTCCAAACTAGTTCTAAATGTTTCCATTTCATTCAAAAAAAGTGCAAATGATTTCATTTCATTCCAAACTAGTTGTGAATGTTTCCAATTCATTTCAAATGAATTGTGAGTGTTTCCATTTCGTTCCAAAGAAGTTCTGAATGTTTCCATTTCATTGCAAACAAGTTCTGAATGTTTCCTTTTATGCAAAACCAGTTGAGAATATTTCCATTTCATTCGAAACAAGTTGTGAATGTTTCCATTCATTCCAAACTAGTTGTGAATGTTTGGATTTTATTCCAAGCAAGTTGTGAATGTTTCCATTTCATTCCAAACAAGTTGTGAATGTTTCCATTTCATTCCAGACAACTTGTGAATGTTTCCTTTCTTCCACACAAGTGGTGAAAGTTTCGATTACATTCCAAACAGGTTGTCAATGTTTGCATTCAATCCAAACTAGTTCTAAATGTTTCCATTTCACTCCAAACATGTTGTGAATGTCTCCATTTCAATCTAGACAAGTTGTTAATGTTTTCATTCATTCCAAACTTGTTCTGAATGTTTCTATTTCATTCCAAACAAGTCGTGAATGTTTCTATTACATTCCACACAGGTTGTCAATGTTTGCATTCATTCCAAACTAGTTTTGAATGTTTCATTTCATTCCAAACTGGCTGCAAATGCTTCCATTTCATTCCAAACTGCTTCTGAATGTTTCCATTTCATTCCAAAAAAGTTGTGAATGTTTCTATTTCGTTGCAATCTTGCTGTGATTGCTTCCATTTCATTCCAAACAAGTTGTGAATGTTTCCATTCCACTCCAAAGTAGTTGTGAATGTTTCAATTCATTCCAAACTAGTTCGCATGTTTCCATTTCATTCCAAACTAGTTCTGAATGTTTCCATTTCATTCCAAACAAGTTGTCAATGTTTCCATTTCATTCCAAACTTGCTGTCAATATTTTGATTTTATTCCAAACAAGTTGTGAATTTTTCCATTTTATTCCAAACTTGTTATCAATGTTTCCATTTCATTCCAAACAAGTTATAAATGTTTCCAGTTCATTCCAAAGTTGTTGTGAATGTTTCCATTCTTTGTAAACTAGTTCTGATGTTTTCATTTCATTCCAAACATATTGCAAATATTTCCATTCCATCCCAAACAGGTTGTGAAAGTTCTCATTTTATTCCAGACTTGTTGTAAATGTTTCCATTTCATTCCCAATAAGCTGTGAATGTTTCCATTTCATTCCAAATAGCTTGTGAATGTTTCCATTTCATTTCAAACAAGTTGTGAATGTCTCTATTCATTCCAAACTAGTTCTGAGTGTTTCCATTTTATTCCGAAGAAGTTATGATTGCTTCTATTTCATTCCAAACAAGTTGTAAATGTCTCCATTTCATTCCAAAGAAGATGTGAAAGTTTTCATTCCATTCCAAACATGTTGTTAGTGTTTCAATTTCATTCCAAAAAACTTGTCAATGTTACCATTGAATTCCAAAGAAGTTATGACCGTTTCCATTTATTCCAAACTAATTGCGAATGTTTCCATTTCATTCCAAACAAGTTTTGAATGTTTCCATTCCATTCAAAAATAATTGTGAATGTTTACACTCATTCCAAACATGTTGTTAATGTTTCCATTTCATTCCAAACAAGTTGTGAATGTTTCCATCTGATTCCAAACTTGTTGTGAATATTTCCATTTGATTCCAAACAAGTTGCGAATGTTTCCATTCATTCCAAACTAGTTCTGAATGTTTTCATTTCATTCCAAACAAGTTGTGAATGTTTCCATTTCATTTCAAACTTGTTGTGAATGTTTCCATTTCATTCCAAACAAGTTGTGAATGTATCCATTTCAATCTAAACAAGTTGTGAATGTTTTGCATTTTGATTCCAGATAGGTTTTGAATGTTTCCATTTGATTGCAAACAAGTTGTTAATGTTTCCATTCATTCCAAACAAGTTGCGAATGTCTCCGTTTAATTCCAGGCAAGTTGGAAATGTTTGCATTCATTCCAAACTTGTTCCGAATGTTTCCCTTTCATTTAAAAAAAGTTCTGAATATTTCTGTTACATTCCACACTGGTTTGAATGATTCCAAACTAGTTTTGAATGTTTCCATTTCATTCCAAACAAGTTGTGAGTGTTTCCATTTCATTGCAAACAAGTTATGAATGTTTCCACCTCATTGCAAACAAGTTGTGATGTCTCCATTCATTCCAAACAAGTTGTGAATGTCAGTATTTCATTCCGGTCAAGTTGTGAATGTTTCCATTCATTCCAAACTTGCTCTAAATGTTTCCCTTTCATTTAAAAAAAGTTGTGAATGTTTCTATTACATTCCACATAGGTTCTCAATGTTCGTATTCATTCGAAACTAGCTCTGAATGTTTTTATTTCATTCCAAACAAGTTGTGAATGTTTCCATTTCATTTCAAACTAGTTGTGAATGTCTCCATTCATTCCAGAAACGCTGTGTATGTTTTCATTCATTCCAAACAAGTTGTGAATGTTTCCATTACATTCGAAATAGGTTGTCAATGTTTGTATTCATTCCAAACTAGTTCTGGATTTTTCCATTTCATTCCAAACAAGTTGTGAATGTTTCCGTTTCATTCCAAACAACTGGTGAAACTTTCCATTTCATTCCAAACTAGTTGTGAGTGTCTCCATTTCAATTTAGACAAGTTGTTAATGTTTACATTCATTCCAAATAGTTCTGCATGTTTACATTTCAATCGAAACAAGTTATCAATGTTTCCATTACATTCCAAGTAGGTTGTCAAAGTTTGAATTCATTCGAAACTAGTTTTGAATGTTTTCATTTCATTCCAAATAATTTGTGAATGTTTCCGTTTCATTCCGAAGTAGCTGTGAATGTTTCCATTTTATTCCAAACAAGTTGTGAATGTTTTCATTACATTCGAAATGGGTTGTCAATGTTTGCATTCATTCCGAACTAGTTTTGAATGTTTCCATTCACTCCAAACTTGTTGTGAATGTTTCCATTTCATTCTAAATAGCTTATGAATGATTCCACTTCATTCCAAACAAGTTGCTAATGTTTCCATTTTATTCTAAACTTATTGTAAATGTTTGCACTTCATTCCAAACAACTTCTGAATGTTTCCATTTCATTCCAAAGTAGTAATGAATGTTTCTATTCATTCCATATTTCCATTCATTCCAAACTACTTGTGAGTGTTTCCATTTCAATCCAACAAAGTTGTCAATGTTTCCATTATATTCCAAACAGGTTGTCAACATTTGCATTCATTCCAAACTTGTTTTGAAAGTCTCCATTTCATTCTAAACAATTTGTGAATGTTTCCGTTTCATTCCGAAGTAGTTGTGAATGTTTCCATTTCATTCCCAAAAAGTTGTGAACGTTTTCATCACAAGCGAAATGGGTTGTCAATGTTTGCATTCATTCAGAACTAGTTCTAAATGTTTCCGTTCACTCCAAACTTGTTGTGAATGTTTCCATTTCGCTCCAAACAGGTTGTGAATGCTTCCATTTCATTCCAAACAAGTTGTGAATGTGATATGATCAAGGAAGGCACACATGGAGAAGGCAAGGACCCATTGAAGGTTTCTAGTGGACCTATGACAAGGAAGAAAGCTAAGGAGCTCTCAAGTACACTACAAGCCTTTGTTTCAAGTTTCTTCATGGAGAATGGACATGAAACTTCACAAGGAGCTGCTGGAACTTTCAAGACACCATATGGAGATGATGGATATGCTTGGTACTCAGTTCTGGAGTGCTTAGACAAGTCACAAAATAAGGACACCAAGGACANCTATACTTCTCGTTTCTAATCACAGGTTGATTAGGGGTGGGGGTTTCAAACCTAGTCTTTTTGATGTCTTGTGGAGCTTGAATCACATCTTGGGCACGTTTCATGGTCTTTATACCATCGGGGTTCGCATCAGAATGTTTCCATTTTATTCCAAACATGTTGTAAATGTTTCCACTTCATTGCAAACAAGTTCTGAATGTTCCAATTTCATTCTAAAGTAGTTGCAAATGTTTCCATTCATTCCAAACTAGTTCTGAATGTTTGCATTTCATTCCAAACAAGTTGTAATTATTTCCATTTCATTCCAAACATGATGCGAATGTTTCGATTTCTTTCCAAACATGTTGTAAATATTTCCCTTTCATTCCAAACTACTTGTGAGTGTTTCCATTCATTCCAAACTAGTTGTGAATGTTTCCATTTCATTGCAAACAAGTTGTAAATGTTTCCATTTCATTCAAAACAAGTTATGAATGTTTCCTTTTCATTCAAAAACAAGTTCTGAATGTTTCCTTTTCATTGCAAACTAGTTGTGAATGTTTCCATTCATTCCAAACTATTTGTGAATGTCTCCATTCATTCAAAACTAGTTCTACATGTTTCCATTTCATTCCTAACAAGTTGTTAATGCATGCATCCTTCTCATTTCAAACAAGTTGCGAATGTTTCCATTTTATTCTGAACTTGTTGTAAATGTTTCCACTTCATTCCAAACAAGTTCTAAATGTTTCCATTTCATTCCTGATATGATCAAGGAAGGCACACATGGAGAAGGCAAGGACCCATTGAAGGTTTCTAGTGGACCTATGACAAGGAAGAAA
>KK906086.1:0-15141 GCA_000696445.1 Aquilaria agallochum
ATAAGGGAGCCTTTTCTCAGTTGTAAATCATTTTTTGAAAGGTACAAACCTTTTTCTAAATGTCTACTCTCTCACTTTCTCTAAATTTTTGGTTAAATGGTGAGGTAGAGATTTTTACTCTTTCAAATTTCGTCTAATATTTAGAGTTACCACTTATGGATCTTCTCTTAATCTAGATTACCTTCACTTTTATAATTATTAAGCTTGAAGGCAAATGTTGACTTAAAGAGTCGCCACTCTATGAAACTTTTCTTCAAGTCATTCTTTGCATTCAATCCTAATAGTTGTAAACTATCAGCCTCAATCCCCGATGATATGTCTAAATAGTTCAGTAAAAACTTTCAAAAAGCTTTTTAAAAACTTCAGAAGGTTTAGATTGTGTGGTTATATCCTGGAGAATGCCTCTATAAACCTAGTTGCTTGGGGCCTTGATTGAGATTTCAAAGAAGGTTAAAGCTTAAGGTTTTTGTGTGTTCTCGAATTGTATGATTGTTTAAACCTCCCTATTAATTACTAGAATCCATTTTTCGCAGTTTTACTTATACTTGGTATATAGGCTGGAATACTGCTTCATGCTCGCTTTTGAGCAGCTTCACCCAGTTAAGGGGGCCTGGTTGTTAACAACGACGCATACCAAGTTTTCAACACACTTTATTTCAAAAATCTATGTTACTGGGCTATCACAGAACTCATTTGGTCCCTTCTCATTTTCCTTCGACAATGGATAGTAGAAGGACATATTCATCTCCACTTTAAAGCTGTCTGATTTGCTTTTAGATATCATAGTAGAAAAGGATTGCCAGTTACTTCATGACTAGATTGGATAAACAATATATTGGATCCCCTTCCTTACTTTTTTTATCCCAATTGGGCCATAAAACTTTATTTTGTTCTTTCAAGGTCATTTTATTTATATTCCATGTCTTGTTTGGATTCTTTTCATTAATTGAGCTATTATTTTAACAAAATTTTGGTGAAAAATGATAACTACAGTAGCTAGATTTCATTCATCCTGCTTTTAGCACCTTAGACTTTATTCATATTGCTCTATCACCCTAAAAGTTCTAGATCTAACACATCAACCACAACTCTCCCTCATACACCAACCTCTAGTATCCCACAACCCAAACCTTCAAAATGAGAAATGAAAGAAGGGAAGTGAACAGAGCTTCAAAATTCATCACTGGCTAGCCACATTAACTCTATTCACCATTCTCGTTTCAGCACTTGGACCCACTGCCAAAAGATCAACAACCATTTGTTGGCTGAGGAGAAGTTTATCAACGTCAGAAGGTAAGAGGGCAACAAAATTGAGGTACATCAAAGGATAGATGTTGTTGCTTTGACTCATGATATAGACAATGTGTTATCCGTTCTGTTTTCATGCAACAATTTCAGCTCTACCTTGGTGAAATTGGTGACAGTGTTAGGCCCATGTAGCAGAATCATATGGCTGTCATAAACCATGGTTTAGCAGAATCATATGGCTGTCATAAACCATGGTTGCTTACTCAGCCGTACCGTAGGTGCCTAACCAGATCCATACACATCGAAAAGGATCTCTGATCTCAACAGTCCATCTTCCCAAAGCCTTTGCTTGATTCCCTGGAATTCCTTACCAGCAGTGGCATTCGATGAGGCCTTGACAATCTAGGCGGGGTTGGATAATGGCAAGCTTTTCCAGCTCAATAATGTTGTTTCACTCCTTGGAGTATAAGGACTTGATTGTTATCTCATTCCTAAATCGGTTTACCAAGTTGCTAGAGGAAGTGTAACTCTTGGATCTTTAACATAATGGGTGAATGGGTGAATTGGTAATAAAAAATCAACAATTGAGGAAATCAAAATGGGGCTTGGGAGGAGCATTAGAATAGGTTGGGTGATGTTCCGGCTAGCAAGGAAGGAAGTTGCAAGGAAGTCACCAAGGGAACGATGGCGGAAAGAGAAGAGGAAGCACTAGTAGGAAATAGAGATTTGGGTGAGGGATTTGATATGTTGGTGGATGAAGAGGAGAGTGGTGGTTTTAGTGATGTGAATAGGTGGGTGAAAAATGTGAGATCTGTAAGTTTAGATTGCTGGAAATAGGATGAAGAAAATTTAAGGATTAAATTAGGTGTTTTTTACTGGAGTTCTGTTAAAAGTAATGGGAAAAGTAATAGAAAAGACTCAAACAAGATGGGCAATATTAGTTAAAGAACCTCATTATGACAAAATAAAGTTACATGACCTGATTGGGACAAAAAAAAAAGGAACGAATATGGGGTTTACCCTATATATGATTGAACTGAGAAAGTAATCATCTTCATTGAGTTCGATAATAATTTGAAATCAATGCAAGTACAAGTCAGAAACGTTGGTGATAACTGATTGCGCAAAGCAGAATGTGGGTGATTATTTTGTTGATGTCCTGGATATGAAATTGTTGTGTTTATTGGCTCAAATTCAATAAACTTAAGAATTTTGATTTTGTTTAGGATTTGATTTAGTTTTCCTATTTTTTTGGGATTTAGTTTTCCTATTTTAATGTGGTTTGGGTTTGTGTGTAATGGCTATGGCCTATAAAAAGGCTTATTGTATTAGGATTTTGAGTATGAGAGAAAAGCCAAGAGGCAAAATGTGAGGATTTCAGGAGGGAGGACAGATCCGGAGGACAGAAAGGGCTAGGACGAGAAGACTTTTGCGATTCTTATATCTTGTATTTTTGTGAGGGCAAGATATTAGGATTGTCAGTAGTGTGTGGGAGATCCATAGGCCAGTGTGAGTAATAAGAGCATATATTTACTATAATATCTCTATTTTATTTGAGTGAATTTTTCTCATCTGTAGATATAGGCTAGTTAAGAGCTGAATCACATTAAATAAATATGTATTTCTTTGATTGTGTTTGATGTTTTGCTGCATGTATTGGATGATTGGGGAATTTTTTTCCCCAATAAGTGGTCTTAGAACTTATTGTTTGGTTCTGATATGGTGGATCATGTGACGCATTCTAGCATTATGGAGTGTATAGTTCGATGCTTGGTATGGTGGAGCATTTTGATTGTTTGGTAGAGCCCTAAGGAATCGTCCTAGGGATATTTGACAGTGGTTGCGGCGTGGTGCTGATGGCTCAATACAAGTTTGAAGATTGAAGATTTTGTTTGTGTGTTGATGCTCTTGATGTTGATGTTCGTGATGTTTGGTTTGTGGTCATTTTTGTTTATTGTTGTTCACGTCTTGGTGATGTTTGTCATTCATAGTCATATTCATGTTGTTTATAGTTGTTTGCGTTCGTTGCTATATTCGGGTTTTGGCGATGTTCGTGGTGTTCATGTCTATGATTATGATCATGTGTTCACGATGTTCATGTTTATGGTGAAGAATTTGTGCCAAGGTGGAAGATTGTTGGGTTTGCTGGCTCAAATTTAAGAAGCTTAAGGATATTGATTTTAGTTTTCCTATTTCTTTTGGATTTAGTTTTCCTATTTTCATATAGTTTAGGTTAATGTGTGACTAATGAAAAGGTTTCTTGTGTTAGGGTTTTGAATATGAAAAAAAAAACCAAGTGTTATAAATAGGCAAAATATGAGGGTTTTAGGAGGGATAAGAGGTTCGGAGGCCGAAGAAGGCTAGAATCAGCAGTTTTTTATGATTCTTATATCTTGTATTTATGTGAGTGTAAAATATTGGGGTTATCTGTTGCGTATAAGGGATCCATAGACCAGCATAAGTACTAAGGGCATACTTCTACTGTAATATCTATATTTTGTTCAAGTGGATTTCTCTTATCTGTGGTTGTAGGCTATTTAAGAATGGAACCGCATTAAATTCATGTGTATTTCTTTGATTATGTTTGATATTACGCTGCATGTGATGGATGATTGGACAATTTTTCCCAGTAGAAACAACATTTGATTTGTTCATGTTGAGAGGATTGATAACCCATGCTCCACAAATGCAAGGAGGTTGTTATTGAAATATAAAAATACAAAGGCAACAAATACAGAGGTTGTGAAGTATAGATTGAAGGCCGAGAATACGGAGCTGGTAAATAAAAGGGTATTGAATGGTGTGGCAGCAATGGCAGAAACATTAGTAATAAAATTCATGAAGATGAAGAAGAAAAAAAAAATTATTGAAGTGTAATATGATGATTTTAGTGTTCTTTGTTCTAATGCAAACAGGTGTTTAGCTTGGGGATGTATTGAGGTGACACTGAATGGTGAATGTATGATGGTTTTTGTGGTTATGTGAGCAATAAGCCCAATAACAAAACATAGTTATAGTTTTGGTTTATGGTTTTGGTTTGTTGTCTCCTAGTTTAAGGATTTTGTACTCCATATAGTTATTTTTTTTCCAAAGTGAGCAGAAGTACTCTCTCTACATTCTATAGGTGAATGCTCTATCAAAATTAGGACATGAAATTTTAGAATATTAATTTTTTTTTACTAATCTCAGTTAACTCATCTGAGTTAGTCTAGATCAATTTACTAAATTGCAGAACAAAATGTAATACTTAAACAAGAGTTTGGGATTAGCAATGACAATTTATTTGTAGTTTACTGTCAAAGCAAAACCTACTGGGTTAATTCATTGGATTCTTGTTGCCACCTTACAGCCATGAGGATGTAATTTTGGCAATGGATGACCAAAATGAAACTGAGCAAAGACTGCAACTTTAAGTTCTAGCTTTTACAGTTAAACTAAATAGTTTGATGAAATGCATAAAAGGGGAACAAGAAATTTACACCAATAAGGAAATGCGTAACAAGAAACTTAAATGAGGTTCAGTAGTTGTTCACAAAATCTCTTTCAAGTTTTGCAGGTTTTAAGCATGCTTTTAGCACATAGGTAGAAAAAGATAATTGAAACTCGAAATTGGGTTTGCTCTTTCTATTTTTTTTTTCAAGACACATTTTTGCTTGTAAGTGTAATGTGGTTTGAGTTGTCTCCTGACATTTCAAGAATAACCAAATTTTATTGTTCTAAGCATGTGTTTGACACATAGACAAAATGATAAATTGGAAATATGGTTTTTTTCAGTAGGTTTGTGCATGTAATTGTGTAGAAATTTTTGACTTGCTTGCTTGACTTTTCAACAATGCCCAAATTCTCTTGTTCTAGGCATGTTCTTTACACATGGATAGGATGGGAAACTTGTCTGAATTTTGAAATCAGGTTTTCTACATTTTTTACATGTTTGTGCTTCTAATTGTAGTATGATTTGACTTGCTTGTTGATAGTTTTTAGCAGTCATCTCTTACGGGATTAAAACATAGTTTTTCTCTCAATTACGTTTTTCATTAATGAATTCCTATAACAAAAATTTGTAAATAGTATCATGAACCAACTTAAACTGGAAACTTCATTCATAGATTTGAGCATTAACAAAAAAAGGTAACATGTATCTTTCTTGTTGGTAAAAAAACCTTATCAGCAAATTATTGTAGGAGAAAATGCTTATTTTACCCCTAATAAAATTTCCCTTTGCCAAAAAATCCTTAAAACTTTTAAATCTAACAAAAATTTAGGTCACCTCTTCTACCTTTCCTCCCTCTCCAGCGGTGCCATCTCTGGCCTTCTCTTCCTCCTTTTCCTTCATTTCTTCCTTCTTATCCCATCTCCAGCCTCCCTCACTCCTCTTCACAAATTAGGCAGACTTGGATGAATCGGCCTTAATTTTGACGAATCACCTCTTCTTCTTTTTCTTGCGAATCAACGTGGAGTTAGACATATCGGGCCTCCTTCTTATGAATCACAGTGAATCGTAGGTGAAGGAGAGGAACCATGAATTGCGATGAAATCAATGGAGTTAGACAAAATTAGACCAATTCGCAGGTAAGGATAAGTGAGTAGATGGGTGAGTGACGGCGGGGATGGGTGAATGGCAGCAGGTGAGGAAGGCAGATGGGGGAGAGAGGTGGCCAAAAAAGGAGGAGAGGGAGGCCTGAGATGAGAGAAGAAGGGAGAGATGAATGAAATGGAGGTCGGAGATGGGAGGAGAGGGAGGGGGGGACCAGATATGGGAGGAATGAGAGGAAAGGGAGGAGAGGGAGGAACGTGTAGGGTTTTGGGTGTTCAGAATTTTTAACCAAAACAAACGCAGTAGAAATTAACTGAAACTCTCTAGGACCCAACTGTTAAGTCGAATCACAAACTTGAACAGTTAATGTGTTCAAGCTCTCTACAATATCCACATGAACTACTTGGATCATTACGCCTCCACAACATTCTTCTAGTGCATTCCTTTTGCTCTCGTAGTGCTATCTTGCGTCCTTTAAAGAAAAAACAAGATGAGAGTGTGGCTGGAACTTTCAATACCCTTCTGATTTTATCCTTAGAGAGGTAAGAGCTCAAAATTCTTACTATATGATGTACATATAGTGCGGTTTAACTCTCAAGTCTAATGAGTTTCAGAACCCTAATCTAATTAAGTCTAATTTTAAGCTTTATAATAGCTCAACCTCTGAGCAAATTATTAATCTGAAATTATCATGAAATCAAAACCAAATAATTTGGCTCATGTACTCAAATAATTCAATTGGTTGCAAGTATGTGAACCAATAGGCTTCTATTATATTGGCAATGATCATAAATCATATTTGTGATTATAAATAATGAACGGTGTCTAAAAACACATCATTGTTACCCAAGTGACAAGATAGTTGATGATTCAACTAAACCTCTATGATCATTATTAGTATATGTTATTGTCCCTTTGTCCAAAATATAAAGACCGAGAACGAGACATAAAATGTGTCGCTCTCATACAACTCAATTTAAGGTTTCTTGATTACCTTGTAGACTGACTAAAACTGATAATATTGATATCCCATATCAACTCATCCAAGCATGGCCATTCATTTTCTTAGTCTCACTCAATGAAGGGAGACAAAGATATCACTCCTGTTGCATAGAAGAGATAAATCTCATCTAGATTATACAAAACCTTCTACATGATATGTGACATACCTAATGACCACTTTTGTATTCAGTCAATAACGAGTAATAAAATGAAGTATCAAAATATATGACTCACATGTAAGGAACTTTGATGACTTTAGGTCAAAGGACTAGATATACCATGATCACTATGAGAATCATTTATGATACTCATATAACGATCCATGTAGAATTTTCATGGTGGGCCGTTCTAGTACACAAGTTTTCTAACTTGTACCCATATATAGACTATATATTTCATATTAGTGTCCACACATACTAGTCTTTATGTATTATTGTAACTCACTTCACAATAATACTAGACTAAGGACGTTTAAGAATAATATTATTCTAGGGTTATAATTATATTTGATTTTGTCACACAGAAACAATACAACAAGCATAATTACTAGAATAATGTCTCAATAAAATATCATGACTCAATGTGTAAAATAAAATTATCTCATGATTGGCTTTTGGGTACAATACTAATAGAAAGAGAAGCTGAAGATGGAACCACTAGAGAGGGAAGAGAGGTAGGAGAGGTTAGCCAGAATTTTTGTTAGATTTAAAAGTTTTAAGGCTTTTTTGGCAACAGTAATTTTTACAAGGATTAAAACACACATTTTCCCTACATTAATATGTTGAAGTCGCTTTTTCTGTCAGAGATGATGATTTCCATCCAAAATGGGGCAAAAATGAAATGTTTTATTGATATTAGGGATACGCTATAAGCAAAAAGAAGATTAAGGTTAGAACAGGAACAATAATTAAATGTTGGGGGTAGTGTGTGCAATTTACCTCTTTTCTTGCCTATCCTACAGCAATAGAACAATTTGGGTCACCAACCGCCATTGTCAACATTTCATTCAGGAAGAAGAAACTATTAATTTAAATTATCTATTGATTGTAAAAAAATTTATTATATATTTTAAATTTTTTGAAAGTCAATTACCGAATATTTAAATTAAAATTTCTAAAGCTTGTGTTAGATTGTTATTTTGAGATAATGGATTGTATCTTTTTAGGACCAAAGTAAAACAATTTTAATAAGTTTAAGACCAAAGCAGAACATTTAATAGGTAAGGAAAACTTATGACACTGTACTCTTTTTTATTTGTCAATGATGTGTTTGTTTATGAATTTGTTTTGAACTTGTATTGATTATTTTCTTGGTTATGTTAATGGCTAGAATGAGTAGCTTTTTATAATTCTTATATCTTGTATTTATGTAAGTGTAAGATATTGAGGTTATCAGTTGTGTACAGGGGATCTATAGGCCAGCATAAGTATTAAGGGTATACCTTTACTGTAATATCTATATTTTGTTCAAGTGGATTTCTCTTATCTGTGGTTGTAGGCTATTTAAGAACAGAACCGCATTAAATTCATGTGTATTTCTTTGATTAAGTTTGATGTTTCGCTGCATGTGATGGATGATTAGAGAATTTTTCCCAATAGAAACAACATTAGATTTGTTCACATTAAGAGGATTGATAACCCAGGTTCTACAAATGCAAGGTGGTTGTTATTGAAACATAAAAATACAAATGCAACAAATACAGAGGTTGTGAAGTATAGATTGAAGGGCGAGAATGCGGAGCTGGTAGATAAAAGGGTATTGAATGGTGTGGCAACAATGGCAGAAACGTTAGCAATAAAATTCATGAAGGTGAAGAAGAAAGAAAAAAAATTCTTGAAGTGTAATATGATGATTTTAGTGTTCTTTGTTCTAATGTAAATCGGTGTTTAGCTTAGGGATGTACTAAGGTTGTTTGAGCAATAAGCCCAATAACTAAACATAGTTATAGTTTTGGTTTATGGTTTTGGTTTGTTGTCTCCTAGTTTAAGGATTTTGTACTCCATATAGTTATTTTTTTTTCCAATGTGAGCAGAAGTACTCTCTCTACATTCTATAGGTGAATGCTCTATTAACGTTAGTACATGAAATTTTAGAATATTAGTTTTTTTTACTAATCTCAGTTAACTAGTTTGAGTTAGTCTAGATCAAATTCATAAATTACAGAACAAAACGTAATACTTAAACAAGAGTTTGGGATTAGCAACGACAGTTTATTTGCAGTTTATTATTAAAGCAAAACCTGCTGGGTTAATTCATTGGATTCTTGTTGCCACCTTACAGCCATGAGGATGTAATTTTAGCAATGGATGACCAAAATGAAATTGAGCAAAGACTGCAACTTTAAGTTCTAGCTTTTACAGTCAAACTAAATAGTTTGATGAAATGCATAAAAGGGGAACAAGAAATTTAAACCAACAAGGAAATGCGTAACAAGAAACTTAAATTAGGTCCAGTAGTTGTTCACAAAATCTTTTTCAAGTTTTGCAGGTTTTAAGCATGCTTTGAGCACATAGGTAGAACAAGAAGATTGAAACTCGAAATTGGGTTTGCTCATTCTATTTTTTTTTTCAAGACATGTTTTTGCTTGTAAGTGTAATGTGGTTTGGCTTATTTCCTGACATTTCAAGAATAACCAAATTTTATTGTTCTAAGCATGTGTTTGACACATAGAAAAAATGATAAATTGGAAATATGGTTTTTTTCAACAGGTTTGTGCTTGTAATTGTGTAGAATGTTTTGACTTGCTTGTTTGACTTTTCAACAATGCCCAAATTGTCTTGTTCTAGGCATGTTCTTTACACATGGATAGGATGAGAAACTTGTCTGAATTTTGAAATCAGGTTTTCTACATTTTTTACATGTTTGTGCTTCTAATTGTAGTATGATTTGACGTGCTTGTTAATAGTTTTTAGCAGTCATCTCTTGGGGGATTAAAACATAGTTTTTCTCTCAATTACGTTTTTCATTAATGAATTCCTATAACAAAAATTTGAAAACAGTATCGTGAACCAACTTAAACTGGAAACTTCATTCATAGATTTGAGCATTAACAAAAAAAAGTAACATGTATCTTTCTTGTCGATAAAAACCTTGTCAGTAAATTACTGTAAGAGAAAATACTTATTTTAACCCCTATAAAATTTTCCTTTGACAAAAAAGCCTTAAAAATTTTAAATCTTACAAAAATTCAGGTCACCTCTCCTACCTCTCCTCCCTCTTTAGCAACGCCATCTCTGGCCTCCCCCTCCTCCTTTTCCTTCCTTTCTTCCCTCTCATCCCATCTCCAGCCTCTCTCACCCTTATTCACAAATTGGGCAGACTTGGATGAATCGGCTTCAATTTTGACGAATCACCTATTCTTCTTTTTTCTTGTGAATCAATGTGGAGTTAGACGTATTGGGCCTCTTTCTATGAATCACGGCAAATCGTAGGTGAAGGAGAGGAACTAGGAAAGGGAGGAATGTGTAGGGTTTTGGGAGCCAAACAAACACAGCAAAAATTAACCGAAACTCTCCAAGATCCAAGTGAAATAGAGTAAATTGAGTGTTCAGAATTTTTTTACTTAGTCAGCTGAGATCTTTCGCCCAACTATTAAGTTGAATCACAAAGTTGAATAGTTAATGTGTTCAAGCTCTTTATAGTATCCACATGAACTACTCGGATCACTACGCCTCTACCACGTTCCTTTAGGTGCATTCCTTTTGCTCTCGTAGTGCTATCTTACATCCTCTAAGGAAAAGCAAGAGGAGAGTGTGGCCAGAACTTTCAATACCCTTCTGATTTCATCCTTAGAGATTTCATCCTTAGAGAGGTTAGGGCTCAAAATCCCTACTATATGATGTATATATAGTGAGGTTTAACTCTCAAGTCTAATGGGTTTCAAAACCTTAATCTAGTTAAGTCTAATTTTAAGCTTTATAATAGCTCAACCTCTTGGCAAATTATTAATCCGAAGTTATCATGAAATCAAAACCAAATAATTTGGCCCATGCACTCAAATAATTCAATTGGCTTTAAGTGTATGACCCAATAGGCTTCTATCACATTGACAATGATTATAAATCACATTTGTGATCATAAACAATGAGTGGTGTCTAAAAACACATCATTGTTACCCAAGTGACAAAATAGTTGGCGATTCGACTAAACCTCTATAATCATTATTAGTATATGTCATTGTCCCTTTGTCCAAAATATAAAGACCGAGAACGAGACATGAAATGTGTCATTTTCATACAACTCAATCTAAGGTTTCTTGATTACCTTGTAGACTGACTAAAACTGATAACATTGATATCTCATAGCAACTCATCGAAGCATGACCATGCATTTTCTTAGTCGCATTCAATCAAGGGAGTCGAAGATATCACTCCTGTTGCATAGAAGAGATAAATCTCATCTGGATCTTACAAAACCTTCTACATAATATGTGACATACCTAATGACCACATTTTTGTTCAGTCAGTAATGAGCAATAAAATGAAGTATCAAAATATATGACTTACATGTAAGGAACCTTGATGACCTTAGGTCAAAGGACTATATATACCATGATCACTATGAGAATCATTTATGATACTCATATAACGATCTATGTAGCGTTTTCATGGTGGGTCGTTCTAGTACACAAGTTCTTTAATTTGTACCCATATGTAAACTATATATTTCATATTAGTGTGCACACATATTAGTCTTTATATATTATTGCAACTCACTTCACAATAATACTAGACTAGGGATGTTTAAGAATAATATTATTTTAAGGTTATAATTATGTTTGATTTTGTCTCATAGAAACAATACAACAAACACAATTACTAGAATAATGTCTCAATAAAATATCATGACTCAATGTGCAAAATAAAATTATCTCATGATTGTCTTTTGGGCACAACACTAACAGAAAGAGAAGCTGAAGATGGAACCACTAGAGAGGGAAGAGAGGTAGGAGAGGTTAGCCAAAATTTTTGTTAGATTTAAAAGTTTTAAGGCTTTTTTGGAAAAAGTAATTTTTACAAGGGTTAAAACAAACATTTTCCTTACATTAATATGCTGAAGTGGCTTTTTCTGTTTGAGATAACGATTTCTATCCAAAATGGGGCAAAAATGAAATATTTTATTGAGGTTAGGGATATGCTACGAGCAAAATAAAAATTAAGGCTAGAACAGGAACAATAATTAAATGTTGGGGGTAGTGTGTGAAATTTACCTCTTTCTTTGCCTGTCCTACAGCAATAGATCAATTGGGGTCACCAACCACCATTGTCGACATTTCATTCGGGAAGAAGAAACTACTAATTTAAATTATCTATTGATTGTAAAAAAAATTGTTATACATTTTAAATTTTATGAAAGTCCATTACTGAATATTTAAATTAAAATTTCCAAAGCTTATGTTAGACTGTTATTTTGAGATAATGGATTGTATCTTTTGAGGACCAAAGCAAAACAATTTTAATAGATTTAAGACCAAAACAGAACATTTAATAGGTAAGGAAAAGTTATGACACTGTACTATCTTTTATTTGTCAATGATGTGTTTATTTATGAATTTGTTTTAAATTTTTGTTGATTATTTTGTTGGTTATGTTGATGCATACTCTATTAAAGCTTGAACTTTACATATATTGTATCAATAATTATGTTATATCATTGCTATGATACTTAAACTTGACCTGAGTTTCTAATATAATTGGTGTTTTATATGAATTATATTACTCTCTCTGTCCTGCCAATTCTGCCCCATTTTCTTTTTTGGGCAATCCTACCAATTTTGCTCTACTTCCCTTTCTTGAAAGTTTTAGCAAATCAAAAGACCATTATGGCCTCATTTAGACCATTTGATTGTAGCGGGTTCGATTGAATCATTCACCAACGCCGATGGAGATTTCGTGTTTGCCTAGATCGGTTCCAAGATTTCCAGTGGAAATTTCATGTTAGCGCAGATCGGTTCCGGTAGAGATCTCGTGTTCGTCCAAATTGGTTCCAAGATTTCCTGGGGCCAAGGCGAGAAGCGGCGCAACATCGACGGGAAGAGTAACGACGAAGCAATGCATCGACGGGAGGAGCAGTGGCATCGATGGAAGGAGCAACAGCGATGCAGTGAGGTGGCAAATCGAGGCGCGACGTCAATGAGAGGAGCAGCGGCGAGCAAGGCACTGCGACGAAGCAAGGAGCAGCACTGAAATGTGTAGCGGCGACGTGGTGAGGTGCGACGATGATGCGGGGAAGAACCGTCGAAGGATCCGGACGAGGGAGAGACAAGGTGAACATGAAAGCAAAATTGGATAGATGAAAAATTCTCCACTTTCCTTAATAAGCATGCAAATCTAAATGGAACATGTTTCATGGGAAGGAGAGAACATTTAGATAAGAAATTTTGAGTTTTTAGTAGGATTTTACAATTTACGATTTGATTTTACAATTTTAATTTTGCACGGTAAAAAATGATTCTGGGTAGGATCCCAATATTGGTAACTTTGTCAGATTATATTAAGAGGTTAGCAGGGTGGCTTATTTAGCATTCTCACGAGATTGGCTATCACCCACACAATAAACTCACTGAGCTGGTTTATGCAGCAACCCACAGTGAACGCCACGATGTAGCTCTTAAAGTCTTGCATTACATAAAGAGTGCCCCAAGGTGAGCTATCTTATTCCTTTGAAATAATGAGCTGAAGTTGAAAGCTTTTTACGATGTAGATTGGGAGGCTTGCTTGAATACTCGTCACTCAGTAACAGGGTACTACACATCATTTGGACACTATACCGTCTTGAGGAAAAAAAAAACAACCCATAGTCAGTAGACCCTGGGCTGGAGATAAATACAAATCCATGGTGAAGGCAACTAGTGAGCTACTTTAGTTACAAGCTCTTCTAATTAAAGGACTTGACCTTGGACTCTTTACCACCAATAGAATTATTTTGTGACAATCACAGCCATACACACTGTGGTGAAACTAGCGTATCATAAGTGAACAAAGCATATAAAGATGGACTGCCACTTCATAGAAGAAAGAATCTAGTCGTGAAAACTGTTAACAAAGTATATTGCTTACTATATATAATAAACAGCCAACTTATCTGCTTACTAAGGCTCTTGGAAATGACCAGCGCCATGAGCTCATAAGCAAGCTTGGCAATTCATCCTTTTTATGCTAAAGCTTGAGGGGGGATACTCGAAGTAATCCAGGCACGTGTTCATTGTTCGTTTTCCTTCACGTGTTCCTTTTCTGTGTTTATCTCTACACCTATCAGCTTTTGCTGTATCCTTTACCCTTTAAAGTTTTGTTATTATCATGGAACTAGTGCTCCAAGCAGTGTTTTAAAAATCGAATCGTACTCTAAACCGCTAGGGTTCCTGAGTCAAGGTCCAACCGGTTTAACTAGTTAAGCCATTGGTTCATTACTATTTTGTATTTGCATTATTACTGTTGGATTTGTTCCAAAGAAAACTTTAATTTTGATAATAACAAATGATGTGTGTTAATATTTTTAATCTCACTTCTTTGGTCAAAATAAGGTTAATTGAACTTATGCTTAATTTTCAAGTGTGTCAAGTGATTATCTCAAAAAATATGTTTTAAGAATATTGAGAAAAAATTGCTTTTGCAAAGAAACTAGTTTGAATCAAGTTTGATTTCCAAATGACAAGTGTTTTTGAGTTGTTTTAACTTTAATTCATTAAAGTTACAGTTTAACAGGTATCTCTTTCACCCAAGTTTAACTTGCTCCCAAGGTTATACTTTAACACGTGAAACTGGTTTAATCCGAAGTTTAAGTTTCCTATGACTTTTTGAAGAACATCAGTTAACGCGTTAAAAGTTGGTCTTAACCTGTTAAATTCAAAGTCTGAAGACTCCCTTTCAAATGCCTCAAGTGGCGCGTTTTCAGCCAAGATTTCAAATGGAACTCGGGCAAATCAGAAGATGCCACCTGTACAATTCTGCCGCGCATTAAATGCTCTGTCTCCAGCTGCTTTTGACCGTTGAAGGGAGAAGTCGAGTTTAACCCGTTAAACTCAGAACTTAACGCGAAGTCTGGAAGTATCAGTTTTTTGTGAAAAACAGAGCAACGGCTCTCTAGTTTTTAAGGAACCTTTTCAGGCATATCCAGCAGGGTTTCAACGGTCTAATAGCTTCCTAAATAGTATATTTACACTAAGAAACATGTTGTAAACCTAACTTGGCAACTAGAAGAAAGAATCCTCCATCAAAGAGCTTAAATTAGAAAAATTGCCAAGAACTTGTGCTTGTGCTTTCATTGGCTTATCTAGCATTGGTTGCTTAGTTCTTACCTTGTAACCACGAATTGTTGAGCTTGTCTTGAGTGGTTGAGTGATTTCCTTGTAAGGGAAA
>KK906089.1:0-16836 GCA_000696445.1 Aquilaria agallochum
AGAGATGGTTAATGACTTGCCAAACATTGCACCACTTGAAAGGATGTGTGAGGGATGTGCACTCGGCAAGCAGTCCAAGAAAGTGTTTCCTGTAGGGAAGTCCAAACGTGCTACCCAAATTTTGGAGCTGGTACATGCCGATTTGTGTGGTCCAATGAGGGTCGAGTCGCTAGCAAGAAGTAAGTATTTCTTGCTGATCACCGATGACTACAGCAGGATGAGTTGGGTATACTTCTTGCGATCAAAATCAGAGACATTTGAGCATTTCAAGAAATTCAAGGCGCTGGTAGAAAAGCAAAGTGGAAGGAATCTGAAGGTGTTACGAATGGACCGTGGAGGTGAGTTCACATCAAAAGAGTTCACTGATTTTTTTGAAGAACATGGTATTAAGAGAGAGCTGACAACTCCACACACACCTGAGCAAAACGGCGTGGCGGAACGAAAGAACCGAACTGTTGTAGAAATGGCTAGGTCGATGATGAAGGGAAAGCAACTGCCGGACTCATTGTGGGCAGAAGGAGTGGCCACCGCAGTATATCTCATCAATATTTCTCCCACCAAGGCAGTATGGGACAGAACTCCTTATGAAGTGTGGCATGGGAACAAGCCTTTGGTAAGTCACTTGCGCTTATTTGGTTGTATTTGCTATGCGTTACTCACAAGTGACAGGCATAAGTTGGATGAAAAGTCAAAAAAATGCATTTTTATTGGCTACTTTTCCAAATCAAAAGCCTACAGGCTTTATGATCCATAGAATGGAAAAATTATTATAAGCAGAAATGTGAAGTTTGATGAGCAAGGTTGCTGGGAATGGAAAGAAAAGATAAAGGAATCAGTTGTTCAAACAGAGACACTGGAGGAAGAAGAAGAAACAGTTGGTGCGGGGACGCAAACAATGACTCCTCACAGCTCACAAGCGTCAACACCAACAAAATCAAGTTTGGCTTCCGGGTCTGCGTCTTCGTCAGAGGACTCGTCATCGCCTCCACGGAAATTAAAATCTCTTAGTCAGGAGATTTATGCTGCCTTACCTTTGGTCTTGTTTGTCGAAGACCCATCAAGTGTAGAAGAGGCCATGAAGCAGCAACAATGGCAAAGAGCAATGCAAGAAGAGCTCCAAGCCATCGATAAAAACCAAACGTGGGAGCTGGTCGACGAGCCGGAAGGAAAAAATATAATTGGGTTAAAATGGATTTTCAAAACAAAGTACTTGGCAGATGGGAGCATTCAAAAACATAAAGCAAGGCTGGTCGTGAGAGGCTACGCGCAACAACCAGGAGTAGACTTCGAGGAGACCTTCGCACCAGTCGCTCGATTTGAGACTGTTCGAGTCATATTGGCACTAGCAGCACAAAAATAGTGGAAAGTGTTTCAATTCGACGTAAAGTCAGCTTTTTTGAATGGAGAATTGCAAGAAGAAGTCTATGTGGTTCAGCCACCTGGGTTCGAAAAGCAAAACGAGCAAAAGAAAGTGTTTCGACTCAAGAAAGCATTTTATGGTTTGAAGCAAGCCCCTCGGGCATGGTACAGCAAAATAGATGAATTCTTTCACAACAATGGCTTTGAAAGAAGTATGCACGAGCCCATGTTATATGTCAAGAAGCAAGGTACGAATGAACTTATGGTGGTAAGCTTATATGTCGACAATATGATCTATACTGGGTCTTCTTCACGACTTATATGTGAGTTCAAAAAGTCTATGAAAAGCATGTTTGATATGACTGATCTTGGAGAGTTGAAGTATTTCTTGGGTTTAGAAGTCACTCAAACATGTAATGGAATTTTCATGACACAAAAGAAATATGTGGAGGACATGTTGAAGAGTGTTAACATGTTGGGGTGTAAGACGGCTGCTACTCCGATGAACATCAATGAGAAGCTCTGGTCAGGTGATAATACAGGAATTACAGAAGCAAGCATGTACAGAAGCCTGATTGGTCGGCTGATTTACGTAATGCATTCTCGTCCAGATATAAGCTTCTCAGTTGGTGTACTTTCTCATTTCATGCATAATCCGAGTAAGCATCATTTTAGGGCAGCCAAAAGAGTATTACGCTATCTTGCTGGAACCAAGGATTATGGTATATGGTTTCGAAAAGCTCAGTTTTTCATCCTTAGAGGATACTGTGATAGTGACTGGGCAGGTTCATTGGAGGATAGACGAAGCACGACCGGGAGTTGTTTTTTACTTGGGACAGTCGTGGTGTCATGGAGCTCCAAGAAACAGGTAACTGTGGCCCTTTCATCAACAGAGGCAAAATATGTAGCTGTTACAGCCACCGCTTGCCAAGCAGTATGGCTCCGAAGGCTGCTGGGAGATATTGGTGAGGTGCAAAGCAACGCAACAGAAGTATTATGTGATAGCAAGTTAGCTGTGTCGCTTACAAAAAATCCAGCCTACCATAGCAGGACTAAACACATTGAGATCAAGCACCATTTCATCCGTGAATTGATAGCAAAAGGTGAAGTTAAACTAGAAAATTGCCGTACTGAGGAGCAACTTGCAAACCTTATGACTAAGAGTTTGCCACTCAAGAAGCATTTAGAACTTTGCACTCTACTGGGAATATCCAAATTCAAATGAAGGGGGAGTGTTAAAGATCATATGAATTTGTTTCATTGATGTTCTCGGTATGTTAGTCTTCGAATAAACGTAGGAGTCTGGTAGCAGTAGGTGTTAATCGTGTTCCTATTCTTAGCTGGTTTAGGTTAGGTAGTTTAGTTTGATTTGGCTTCTACTCTTGTATTGCCCATTTAATGGGCTACGTTTTCAGGGAATACATAGACTTGATTTGCAGCATTAATTTTCTTCGTCCTCTCTGTTGCTTCTTCTTCGGCCAATCTCCATCAAAACCATCTGGAATTTTCTCAGCAAAATTCAGGATACTCGAATTCTACAGAGCCCTTAACAGTAGACGAAAAGCATTGGAAATTTTTGTCTCCTACAGCAGCAGCAAAAAATCCACTTTGTTTCGTCGAACCAAATCCCTAACAATAGGCTTTTCCCCATTCTTCTTAACTCCCTGATATTTAGGCTAAGCATTGGCATTGCGCAATTGAATCTCCTTGCTAGCATTGTCATCTGCTCTTCCTTCTTGGTTCTCCAAGTCGCACAAATTCTGAATCACACCTTCAACAGGCCCATTAGCTTGAAGTCCAAGTTTTACACCAAGATCCCAGATTTTCCTTTGCTACTTCCACACTTTTCCCGGATTTTGACAAATCTGAGTTCTTCTGTTGAAGGTCCACGTCGGCATTGTATTCATGCAAATCTGTTTCCTCCACGAACTCAGGCGATTCGTCTTCCGAGTCATCTCCCTCATACGCGTTCGTGGCACAGTTCAATTCTGAATCAGAAGAATTGAAAAGAATACCTGAAACCTGGGAAGTGCCTGGAAACTTCTAATGCAGGAAAACTTGATGCAAGTCCTCTTGGACTCTGATAGAATCAACTAAACCATCAATATTAACTCTCACAGTCCTTGCAATTGAATCTAGGAAACTCGTCTGGATCAATACTCTGCCAAACATCAGATTTTTCTTATTACTTGTATCTGGATCAACTAAACAAACTGGCCCCCATAGAATTGCAGTTGTTGTGAATAAATAATCATTCCAAGCATGCAAAGGAACACCATGAATTTTCCATCTTTGAGTGCTATTCCATTTTGAGATTGACCCAAACCACTGGGCTAGACTCTTTTTTCCATCACCTAATAGAGCGTCTGCTTCTTGTTTTGAATGGCATTCGATGAGAACGTTCCGAGCTCCGCAAAGATTGATTTTGCAAGATACATAACTCTCGTTATTGAAATGGTCTTGAAGACCTTCTATCAACTTGATGTCCTTCACCATTCCAATTACACACCTCCCAACCCACTCCTTTTCAGAGGTTTAGAACAGGACTCAATTCCAGCTCAATCGTCCTACTGTCCGGACTTGATTTCCTGACTAGATTCAACGACACCTTTTAAAGTATTCTTGTAGCTCTTTGTTTCTCGTTCATGTGCCCGGTTAGAAACTGCTAGTCTGTTGGGGAATCGATCCTTTTTGGTATCTTCAATCTTTCCTTTTGCTCGCCTGCCATACTTTGCAATATTTGCATTCATTTTGAAAGAACCGATCCAGATTTGATTTAGTCTTCTTCTCAAGTCAGTAGGGTCACAACCCTTCCGGAACTTCACGAAACCAAAATTAAACCCGGCCTTTGTTCTTTTCTTCGAGACAAACACATCTAGTACAGTGGCATACCTCTAAAACACTTTCCAAAAATCAGAAGCTGACCAACCATCTGGAAAGTTTGCGAAGAAAGTCTCCAAAACACGCTCCAAACTCCTCCAGTCGTCTCCTCGCTTGCCAAAATCCATCAGAATCCAAGTTGTATCACTGCCCTTACCATCCTCTCATGCTCTTCTTACTCACTCTCTCATCCTCGCTCTCTCACTGGCTAAGGGTTTTATAAGGTAGCGACAACTTTCGTAGTATAACCAGTTCCCACGTCATCAGTAACTTGGAAAGCTAGATTATCTAGTAGTGAAGGAACAACTCTGAGCAATGAGCAGTACTGGTATTTGAGCACAAGAACAACAAGATTGTTGACAAAGTTGGGGCTATAATGGACTTATGACTGAAGTCTTTCCTTCTTTGATTTGCATCGACGACAAGTGTTCACCACTTAGGTTAGTGGTGTGGATCGGTGAAGAGCAGCAACAATTTACAACAGTACAAGTACCTAGCAAGTTGTGAGTATGAAGACGACAACAACAATGAGAGATTAAAAAACTTACGAGGTTTTTGGATCTGAAAAACAGTTTTCCTTTTCAGTCTTTTTCTAGTTTTCTTTTTCTACATACACGTTTTTCAGAAGACTTTTTAGAAAACATATATTTAGTTGCCTCTACTAGAAACCAATTTTTAGAAATGAAAGTTGGAAAATACTTTAGTTGGGAAAATATTTATCTCATAACTGTTGGAGAGAAAGAATAGATTTATTGCACTCTAGTTGAGATTACAATAAATCAGAGAAATTTACAATCCCAAAAATAAAATCCACAGACTTTATATTTCTCTCCTTCTGAACTTTCTTAACTTCTTAGCTTACAAACAACAAGCAAATACACCTATTTATAGGGATAAGTACAGAAAAAATTTAACTAAAAAAAAATGAAGTTTCAACACGTTGACGCCGACGTCGGTACCGGCTTCAAACTTTGTTGCACAAAACTTCTGACTTTCAATCAGCAACCCTTCTAGATGGCAATGAAATGAACAGAAGAGTTAAGTTTATTTTTCAACATCCCCCCTTAAACTTAGCTCTCCATGCCTTGTCATTCCAAGCATTGTCTTCAATCTTAGAAACATATCATGCTTGAGTGCTTTGTAAAAATGTCTGCAATTTGATCATATGTCCTGCAAGAGATCAATTCTACTTCTTTGTTCTTCACATGTTCCCTAATGAAATGATACCTTGTATCAATATGCTTACTTCTCTCATGAAACACTAGGTTTTTTGCTAATGCAATTGCTAATCGATTGTCGATGTAGATTTCACTGGGAAAATCTTGTGAAAATCCCAAGTATTTTAAGACATTTCTCACCCATATTGCATGACAAACTATTGAGGTGGCAGGAACATACTCAGCTTCACATGATGATAGTGTTACAATGGTTTGTTTCTTTGATGACCATGTAAATGCTGTTTCTCCCATAAAGAAAGTAAATCCAGTTGTGCTCTTTCTTTCATCAAGATCTCTTCCCCAATCACTGTCAGAATATCCAATGAGTTTGTACTCATTATTGAATGTGTACAACAAACCATCATTGATGGTTCCCTTTATATACCGGAGTATTCTTTTGGCTGTATTTAGATGAGACTGATTAGGGGTCTCCATATATCTGCTGACTAGTCCAACTCCATAAAGTATATCTAGCCTGGTACAAGTCAAATATCTCAAACTTCCAACCAAACTCTTGAAATATGTGTTGTTCACATCTCCTTGATCATTTTTCCGTAACTTCAATCCTATTTCAACAGGAGTTAATACAGGGTTGCAGTTTTCCATGGAAAATCTTTTTAAGATTTCCTTTGCATAATTAGTCTGAGAGATGAAGATTCCTTTGCTTCCTTGTATAACTTCGATGCCAAGGAAGTGAACCATTTCACCAATGTCAGTCATCTCAAATTCTTGTACCACGCTTCTTTTGAATGAATTGAACATACTAAGATTGTTGCCAGTGAAGATCAGATCATCAACATATAGACAAACATATAGAATGCTTCCATCTATTTCCTTTTTCACATATAATGCATGTTCATAAGGACATTTTTCAAAACCATTTACCTGGAAGTAATTATCAATCCTCATGTTCCATGCACGTGGAGCTTGCTTCAATCCATAGAGTGCCTTTTCCAGCTTGTAAACTTTGTCTTCCTTTCCTTGCTTCACATATCCAGGTGGTTGATCAATATAGATCTCTTTTTCAAGATAACCGTTCAGAAATGCTGATTTCACATCCATTTGATAAAGCTTCCATTTATTCTGTGCAGAAAGTGAAATCAACAATCTGATGGTTTCAAGTCTTGCTATTGGAGCAAAGACTTCTCCATAATCAGTTCCTTATTTCTGTTTGTAACCTTTAGCAACAAGCCTTGCTTTATACCTCTGGACTTCTCCTTTAGCATTTTTCTTTGTCTTGTAGACCCATTTTACACCAATGGCTCTACGATGTTTTGGCAGAGTAGTCAGTTCCTAAGTCTTGTTTTTCTAAATGGACTGAATCTCTTCGTCCATCGCTCTTTTCCATTTTTCTTCCTCATTAGCTTCCTCGAAGCTAATTGGATCACTGGTTATCATCAACCAGTACAAATTTACATGCTCATCTATCGGCTCTGTATTTTCATACAGATCATTTAGAGCACGAGTTCCTCTAGGACCTATGTTTGAATCATCATGCATAGTTGACGATGATGCTTCATTTATAGTAAGAGTACCTGGATGATTACGTGGAGGTGCTTGCTAATTTCTGGGCACTTGTGGCTCAATTGTTGTTTCTCTTATCTCCGTTGGTTCTTCTCCTTCAAGGATCAACTCTACATCTTTGGAGGCTTCAAGTTGATCCCAATTCCAGGATTCATTTTCTTCAAAGATGACATCTCGGCTAGAAATGATTTTCTTCATAATTGGATTATATAATCTATAACCCAACAAGGATGCACTTGTCACCTTTATCTTCCAGCTTTGTTCTTCTTACTTCTGGTATTTTGGTATAAGCAATAGATCCAAATACTCTTAGATGACTCACACTAGGCTTGTGAGTACTCCAGGCTTCATATGGTGTTTTTGAAGCGAGACTTTTTGTAGGACACCTGTTGAGCAAATATATTGTGCATAACACTGCTTCTGCCCAAAAACGTTTAGGTATATTCTTATCCTTTAACATGCTTCTTACCATGTTAAGGATTGTGCGATTTTTTCTTTTAGCTATGCCATTTAATTAGGGAGAGCATGCTGGTCTAAATTGATGTTGGATTCCTTGTTGTCTAAGGAATTCTTTGAAGGCTTCTGATGTATACTCTCCTCCTTGGTCTGATTGCAATGACTGAATGCGATAGCCACTTTATTTTTCCACAAGAGTTTTAAACTCTTTGAATTTGTCAAATACTTCAAATTTACTCTTCAAAAAATACACCCACGTCTTTCTGATATAATCATCAATAAAAGTAAGAAAGTAACGATTCTGACCATTTGAAACTGGATCCAAAGGACCACATACATTCATATGTACTAGCTGGAGTGGCTTGGAAGATCTCCAATCAACTTGTTTTCTAAAACTATTCTTGTGCTGTTTGCTCACAACACAACTTTCACAGATCTGATTCTGATGCTGAATTTTTGGAAGACCTTTCACCATATTTTTTCTTTCTAACATCTTCAAACTTTCAAAATTTAGATGTCCATACCTTAGATTCCATAACCAGTCTTTATTGTTAATTATTGCATTTAGACACATTGGTGTGTCATATTTAATGGATAGAGGGAACATTCAATTCTTTGCCATCGTAACTCAAATGATCAGCTTCCCTCGAGCATCTGTAATAATCATTGCTTGTCTTTAAGACTTATCTGGTAACCTTCTCCACAAGTTGACCAAGACTCAAAACATTAGTCTTCATGTCTGGCACATAACAGACATTAGAGATGAATGCTTGTCCACCATCATTTTGCTTAATCATCACATCTCCTTTTCCTTGTATTGACACCTTAGAAAGATTTCCAAATCATATCTCCCCTTGGATTTTTTCAAATTTGGTAAATAAACTCTTTTCACCAATCATATGATTACTGGCTTCAGAATCTAAATACCAAATATGATGACCCTCCTAGGTAGTCTTCTGTGCTATCAGCATCAAAGATTCTCCAATTACCTGTTCAACTTTAGCAAGATTAGCTTCTTCAGTAACCTTTTCTGTTGGTTGTTTGAACCAACATTCATTGCTATAATGGCCAGCTTTATGACAGTTGAAGCACTCAATGTTTATCTTGTCATAATTTTGACAGTTGTTGTAACCGCCTCTTCTTCCTCGTCCTCTTCCTCGTGGAACATTGTTCTGTTGTCCACATCTTCTCATGGGTCTTTGGCCACCTCTTCCATGAGATCCTCAACCTCGTCCTCAGTATGATGTCCCCACTTATTCTTGCCTCTCAGTAGCAAGATGTAGCTTTGCCTGGAATGAATGCTCAAGTGACTCATCATTTCATCTGTTCACCTTCTGCTCATGGGCTTGTAAAGATCCAACAAGCTCTTCTACAGAAATTGTCTCCAGATTTTTTGTTTCTTCAAGAGTCACTACTATATGATCAAATTTTGGATCTAAAGATTGCAAAATTTTCTCACATATTCGTTCATCTTCAAGTTTTTCTCCATTTATTCAAAGCTGGTTTGTAATGACCATTACACGAGTATAATACTCGGCAATGGATTCAATAGATTTCATTTTCAGTGATTCAAACTCACCTCAAAGTGTTTGAAGATGAATCCTTCTTACTTTATCTGCTCCTTTGTATGTCTTTTGAAGCGTCTCCCATACAGCTTTTGATGTAGGAGCTGATGCGATAATTTCGAATGTGGCTTCCTCAAGCCCTTGATAGATAATAGATTTTGCCTTGCAATCTTTCTTTCGATCAGCTTGGAGGATCGCCTTTTGAGCTTTTGTCAAATTATTCTCAACATCTTTAGATTCTGGCTCAATATATCCATCTTCAATGATCTCCATGACATCTTGAGCTCCAAGGACGGCCTTTAGTTGGATGGACCAATTGTCGTAGTTGTCTTTTGACAACTTTGGAATCAATGTCTGTGTTGATCCATTTGCCAGATTGAGCTTAAAAGCCTCAAATCAATCTTCTAGAGTTAGAATTTTAAAAAAATGGACACCACCGTTGCATCCAGGATGGTCAAAAACCTTTGAAATTGTATCCTTTGAATTTTATTGATATTCCTAGGGGAAAAAAATAATTTTCAAAAATCCTTGTAGACTAAATTGAAAATTATTAAACTCAGAGGGCAAAAATTGCAACTCTGGAACACTGTAGGGACTAACTAGTAATTTTAGATATTTCAGCTTATGCAGCAAATGACTGGGATCTGTGTCTGATGTGGTGCCAAGGTGTCACCTATGTGGATAATGATGTGGCACCAAGGTGTCACCTATGTGGATGATGATGTGGCAGTCAAACTTTGACTTTTGCTGATGTGGCAAGATGATATGGCAATTTTAATGATGTGGCGGTGACTGGGCAATGATGTGGCTGATGACTGGGTTGTCTTCAACCTCCAGAACGTCCGNTATGTGGATGATGATGTGCCTGATGATTTGGCAATCAAACTTTGACTTTTGCTGATATGGCAAGATGATATGGCAATTTTAATGATGTGGCGGTGACTGGGCAATGATGTGGCTGATGACTGGGTTGTCTTCAACCTCCAGAACGTCCGCGGACAAAAAACAGGGAGTTTATTCGGGCGGCTCGGCCGGTGAATCTGGGTGACGCTTTTCCGCCGGAAAGCTTCTACGGTGATCCTCACAAGGCTCTGATACCACTGTTGGAGAGAAAGAATGGATTTATTGCACTCTAGTTGAGATTACAATAAATCAGAGGAATTTACAATCCCAAAAATAAAATCCACAGACTTTATATTTCTCTCCTTTCTAAAGCTCTTTCTGAACTTTCTTAACTTCTCAGCTTACAAACAACAAGCAAATACATATATTTATAGGGATAAGTAGAGAAAAATTTTAATTAAAAAAAATGAAGTTTCAACGCGTTGACGCCGACGTCGGTGCCGGCTTCAAACTTTGTTGCACAAAACTTCTGACTTTCAATCAGCAACCCTTCTAGATGCCAGTGAAATAAACAGGAGAGTTAAGTTTATTTTTCAATAATAACTAGATTATGTTTTCTTACATAATTAAAAACTCAAATGTATTGCTCCTATAAAAGGATAAAAAGACACTTGGACCTATGATAAACTTTGTTAGACATATNAACAGCAAATAAGAAAGAACTATCAAGAGCCACTTATACCACACACTCAATAACAAAAAAGATAGCAAATATAAGAAGAAATATTAATGGGAAAGAGGAAAGAGGAAGCAAATGAAATAAGAAACATAAAGAGCTCACAACATTATCTATCCTTTGGACCTCCAAGATATAGTATCTCTTTCACACAATTCATCAAACAGTTCCCATGCACTATTTACCCTTTGGCCCCTAAACTAAAAAAGCAACCAAGGAGTTCACAACACTGGCAAAACAACAAAACCATAGTCAAGCCGTACTACCATCCATGCACCCTAGTGGATGCCCACCATTAACCATAAAGTTAATGATGTTAAGTAGTTTTTTTATTTTTGGTAAGCAAGTAATTCTTATTAATTAGGTAAGGAGTTACCATTTTAAATAAATTCCTGTAATTATAGAGGAGATAAGGTTTATGGTTTTTATTGATTTTTTAGAGTTAAAATCTCCCACTTTTAAGTCATGTTTTGCTAATTTAATGGAAACTCAATTATCTAGTTAATTAATTTTCTGCCCATTTTCTTCTTCATTCTCGCCTCTATACCATCTATATTTTTAGAAAAAATTACAAACTACTATCGGTGAAATTGGACATCACCATAGATGACATTAGATACTTTCAAAGGGTCAAGTTTTGTTGGTATTGTGGGGCGATAGGAAGGAAATGAATATATGAACTTTAAAAATAATAATATTGATACCACCATTGGTCATGATGTTTCATGTATTCCATTAGATGATTAAGATATTTTTAACTTTTCACTATGAGTTATAGATTTTAGAACTTGTTTTTCTTGTATTATATGTTTATGGCATGACATTTTTTATTTTTTATAATATTAAAATATTAGTAAGTGAAAATATTATGCAATATAAACTTTTTGAAATAATTTAAATGATTATCTTTTCTTCATCTTTTACTAAAATTTTTTTGGAAGAATCTTATAACTCTATGACTTTTTACGATTTTATAATTGTAGAAAGACAAAAATGACTGTAGGTAGAAACCCAATTGTAACAACCTTGGTTTAATCTATTATTCCCTCTATTGAGAAAAAGAAATTCCTTTTTTCCATAAAGTTTAAGGATGAACATTTCCATTTTTTTACTGTAGTTTGTTTACAAATAATTTGTTTATGCACCAGTAATGTATTTTTTTTCACCAACACTATTTTTATCAAAAAAATATTGTCAGTTGCTATGGAAATTATTAGTTTGAAATCCTAGTTGAATTATGTATTACCCTATCAGTTCCAAAAATGATAAAGAGTATTATTTTTTTGGCCATCACAAAAAGAATGAAGCATTTCCTTCTTTGGAAATCTTTTAATATTCAATTTACCTTTCTAACCTCATTTAAACTCTCACTTCACAAAATCCAAAAATGAATATTTTCTTTTCTTAATCTTCATTAAAACTCTCATAACACAAAACCACAAAACAAATCTTTTATTTTTTTTAATAGCAATTTAAACTACAACCACACATAACTCCAAAAAGATTTTTTTCAAAAATTTTTGTTTCAGTGGCAAAAATGGGAAAACAACATAAGCTACAAAACGCCTTAATTTTTTTGCCTAGAAAAATACATCTTCATGGGACAGAGGAAGTATTTATTTCAATAACCATTGTGTGCATCTGTGAAATTGATTGACGCCTTTATAGTTTAAACATTATGGATAAAGTTTTTTACCACATTACAAATATATTCATATAGAAGCTAGATACCATCTTGATTAATCCTAGAATCATGTACTTAAACTACTCAAAATTAGTTAATCTTCATTTAAGTCTACGTGTTTGGGATATGTTTATTACGTATCTTGTCATTGATGGTGATACAAAACTATCTATCAAGAGTTGGATTTACACTCGATGCCCAAAGCACTTATTTATCAGGGGACATAGCAACCGCACTTGTCAACCAAACTAGGGCAGCTCCCGAAATATCATGTAACATTGCCAATAATGTGGTACAGTTATGGGAGATTCGTTTTTGCTACCAAAAGGATACAAACTTGGAGCCTAGGATTATCATGGATTGTCCCACCCAATTTTCTTGTCAGTGTTCAGGTCCAAGTACTAAAATAAGCTTCCCACCATCGTAGATTCCGAGCCTAAAACAGACCCAGGTGTCCAAGCCCAAGTTATATTCAAATAAAGCTCTTCTTTAAATTGGGCTCTGTTTAACAACTTGTGATGGTCATCATATGAAACAAGGGTAAATTGCACGCATTACCCCAAACCTTTAATTGGTATTTCATTTTTAACCCTAACCTTCACTTTGTACGTTACGTGCCCCTAACACAATTAAAATGTTTCATTTCAGCCCTTGAGTGGATGAAACTCATTAAAATTGATGGGAAATATTATAATAACACCTAGCTTACATCAGATTGTCCACGTTGGCATAAAAAGTTGAATTATTAAAACAAAAAAAGTCCCCCCTGCCATCTCAGCTTTCTCTCTGCCGTGGCTCTCCCATCCTTCTCAGCCTCTCATTCCCTACAACTATATCTCTGCCTCCTTGCCCCCCTTCAGCCTCCCTCTCTTCCCTCCCTTCCACCACTCTCATCGTAGTCACTCACGGCTACTCTTCCCACCGTCACTCATCTGATTACCTTCAAACCCATCTCTGACGTTAAGCTACCGAACCCACATTCAATTTGTGGCAGAGATCGTGACAACCTCATCACCTGATTGGTGGAAAGATCACAATAGCCACCCCTGATTCCCGCATCCTTTCCCCCATCATCGCGATTTCTATCGCAATTCTCGTTGCGATCTCTGTCGCGATTCTCATCAATACGAATACTCATCGCCGTGAATCTGGAAGGCACTCAATTTGGGCTCTGATTTGACTAGTGACTTGGAGGTCAAACGATCTTTGAACGATAATCATTCAAAAGATCAAACGAGTGATGGCTGATTGAGAATTGTTCATGAGATCAAATGATGGAGGTTGAACGAGAGGGAGGCCAAGAGAGAGGGCGGCAGGGAGGGGAGGAGAGAGGGCAGAGAGGGAGCCAAGAGAAAGGGCAAGAGGGAGGCTGAGAAACGGTGGTGGGCAGTGGGAGGTTGAGAGGGATGGGAGAGTCATGGTTGGGATAGAGCTGAGATGACAGGGAGGGAGATTTTTTGTTTTAGCAATTCAATGTTTTGTGTCAGCATGGATAATCTGGTGCTAGGTAGGTGTTACCGTGGCATTTCCCATCAATTCCAATGAGTTCAATCCACTCAAGGGTTGAAATGAAATGTTTTAATCGAGTTAAGAACACACAACGTGTAAAGTGAAAGTTAGGGTTAGAAATGTAATAACAATTAACTACTGGGGGTAGCACGTGCAATTTGCCCTATAAAACAATATGCTAGCAAGTTTTTTCTTTTTGTGAGAAATGCAAGCTTTTTACAATTTGTAAGCCATCCAAACAAACGTTATTGTATGTGAAAGTCCACTTTCCTTTAGCATCCCTTTACCACTTTTATAAATCAGTTTTAATTGAGAGTTTTTTTATCATTGAAACTAAAAGTTGTGATTGAAATATTGCTTTGTTGATAGTGTATCTAACTGTTTTCCATTTGTAGTTGAGTTAGGCATCTATGTTTTGTTTGTTTCGTACATACTGATGGCGAAGTGGGAGAACTGGCATGGCTAAATCAGCATATTGAAGCTTTATATTATTACTAAGAAAGGGTCATTTTCCAACGGCCAGCCGTTGGAAATTTACAAGTTTCCAACATGAAGCCGTTCAAACCAAGCCGTTGGTAATCAATGCTTTGGAAGTTCTGATTCCAATGGCTCATATGAGAGCCGTTGGAAATTTCAACAGTCAGCCGTTGGAAAATCAGCCGTTGGAAATTTCCAACAGCTGTAATTAATTTTTTTTTCTGTGTTCCAGGCAGTTGGAAATTTAGCCATATTTTCAACTGCTTAAGCCATTGGAAATATTTCCAATTGCTTAGGCAGATGGAAATATTTTTTTTTCCATATTGTTTATTCCAGTGTTGTTTATTCCAATGATGTTTGTTTCAACATGAAACTGTTACAGTCCAGATGATTGTATCATATGTAGTCAAATATTGAACTGATATTACATAAATGTAGTTATAAATCCACATAAAAACATACAAAATTGAAATTACAAAGTCATTACCTAAATGTAGTTATAAATTCACATAAAAACATACACAATTGAAATTACATAGTTCCATTCTCTTAATAAGTGTTTGTTTGTTGATAAACACACATAGTATTAGAGTTTAGGGATATAATGTATCATATATAATCAAACATATTATTATTATTATTACATATATGATATATTATTATTAATATATAAATAATTTATATATCCCTAACACATTAACTAATTTTGGTATTAATACATATTGTAAGAAGGCGTGTCCCTAATGAATTATTTTTATTATCATTATTATTATTATTATTATTATTACCACTATTACTACTCTTATTATTATTATTACTACTACTACTACTACTACTACTACTACTACTACTACTACTATTAGTACTAATATTATTATTATTATTATTATTATTATTATTATTATTACTACTACTACTACTACTACTACTACTACGACTACTACTATTATTATTACTACTACTACTACAACAACATAATAATAGTATTATTATTATTATTATTAATATTAGTACTACTACTACTACTACTACTACTACTATTATTATTATTATTATTATTATTATCATTATTTACATATATTATATTAAAAGTCAAACTTAATCAAACAAACTTATTTAAATATAACAATATTGTACCTTAATATTAATTCCATAACTTAAAAAATTTTAAAAAGAAATCCAATTAAACAATGTTAGTTAAACTAACAATGTACTAATTTCACACATAAATTAACTACCCAATTAAACAATTGACTTAAAACTAATTATATCCTAATTTTAAATTAATCCCAAAATTACAAAAAATTAACAAAATCGGAAAAAATTCTAAACTTTAATGGGTAACCTAAATACTTCACTTCCAACCATCAACAACTACAAATCACATACATTTCACATATTTCAAACCAAATTAACATTACATAATCTGGATTTAATGCATTTTTTGGTAAAAAAATAAAAAAAAATAAGTATTAGACCAACTTACCTCAAATTGAAAAATTAACTTCCTTCAAATGCATGAGAATAGCTTTCAATCTGGCACAACAAGCAAAATCTACAAGTTTGAGCCCCAGAAAAGATAACCCTAGACGTCGATCAAGCTGTTTCTGCCGTGCCTTAAGCTTGAAACGTGAAGTGTGTGCATGTGGCAGACGAAAAGAGATGAAGTCGCTAGTGGAGATGAAATGAACCAAATTTGGAGGAAGGAGGCGATTTAAAATGTTAATTTCCAACGGCCTAGGCAATTGGAAAACAAAATCAATACGTAGCGTTTAACTTAATGACTTAGGCCGTTGGAAATTAGAAATAGACAATAATGATATTAAATATTTTCCAACGGCATAAGCCGTTAAAAACGTAAAACATAAGAAATGGTGCCATAACAGTATTTTCCAACGTCTTAAGCTATTGGAAAAAAAGGGAACATGAGAATTAAAAATTTTCCAACGGCTGAAACAGTTAGATATTTCCCAACGGCTTAAGCCATTGGAAAACAACTACAGCAATTGGAAACACAAAGTATGTATTGCCCATCTCAAACATATATTTTCCAACGGCATAAGCTATTGGAAATAGCATATCCATAACACATAATTCAATTTCAGAATTGTTCCAACGGTTGGACCATTGGAAATTTTTTTGGATTTTCTCCAACGGCCTAGCACATTGAAAATTTCCAACGGTTTTGCCGTTGGAAAATACCTTCTTTTTTTTTTTTGTGGTGTATTATGGTGAGAAGTTTAACTCATTGTCATATTTACCTTATTTGGTTAATAAATAAGGTAGGATAAGATGAATTTATTTGATTTTGGCAACTTATCCTGTGTTTATTCTCCCATAAGTCGGATAAGACCACCCCACCAGAGCTGTGGGATTAAATTCGATGAATGGGTTAAGAAACAAATAAAAATTAGCACATGGTACAAAATAAAAACATTATGTTATATTTTTCGTATATAATACGGCTAATTTTTTAAATTTAAATTTTTTTTTAAGTTTATAATTTACCCCTGCAAAAAAATAATAATTTCAAAACAGCAACCGGACTGTGACAAAAATATATAATAATACATATGCTAACAAATA
>KK906090.1:3830-13945 GCA_000696445.1 Aquilaria agallochum
AGTTGAGCCATTATTAAGCCCGAAATTAAATCCTAATTGGATTAGGGCTTTGAAACCCATTAGGCCTGGAAGTTGAGTCTCACTATAAATACAACTTTTAAGTGAGAAATTCGCAGGTCTCCTTGCCCTAGCCTCCAAAAAGGACAGCCGCACTCTTCTCTTGCAATTCTTTGGAGGACGCAAGCTAGCACTGCGAGCGCAAGAGAAACGCATCTGCCGGGACGTGGTGGAAGCGTGGTGATCCCGAGAGGCTCGTGTGGATACCATAGAGAGCTTGAACACGTCAACTGTTCAGGTTTTGTGATTCGACTCTACAGTTGAGTGAGAGATCTCAACCGAAAATTAGCTATGAATATTTTCGAACACCCGGTTTACCCCGTTTCACTTGGATCCTGGAGGGTTTCGGTTAAATTCCGCTGCGCTGTTTGGCTCCCGAAACCCAACAGTATGTGGCCCTATGTCTACACATGCTAAAGGAGGTTTTCAATACTTCATTATTTTCACTAATGACTTCAGTAGATATGGCTATGTGTATCTCATGATTTTTCACAAGTCAGAATCCTTTGAAAAGTTCAAAGAATTCAAGAATGAAGTAGAGAATCAAGTCGAGAAGAGTATCAAAGTGCTTCGATCAGATTGAGGTGGAGAGTACTTGGATCGAGAAATCCTTGACTATCTGTAAGACTGTGGTATAGTATCACAACTCACTCCACCAGGTACACCTCAGTGGAATGGTGTATTTGAAAGTAGAAATCGAACTTTGTTAGACATGGTTCGCTCTATGATGAGTCAAGCTGATCTTCCAAACTCCTTTTGGGGACATGCTCTAGAGACAACCGCTTTTACGCTAAACCGAGTTCCATCTAAATCGGTTCAAAAGACACCATATGAGATACGAAGTGGGAGGCGTCCCAATTTGTCTTTTATGGAGATTTAGGGCTGTGATGCTTATGTGAAATGTCAATCCTATGACAAACTATGGGCCCAAATCTAAAAAATGTCTTTTTGTTGGGTATCCCAAAGAAACAAAGGGTTACTATTTCTACAATCCTTCTGAGCAAAAAGAGATTATCTCTAAAGGAACTAGTGGGAGGAAAGTAGAACTTGAGGAAAGTCAAGAACAACAATGAGACATCAAACCTGAAATGGAACCTGAACAGACACCAAAAGATGTTATGGTTCAAGAGTATGTTCCTGCAGCACCGAGCCCACGTAGGTCTGGTAGGATTCAGCGTGAGCCTGAGAGATATGGATTTCTCGTGACTCACACTGGTGATGTGATGCTCATGGATCAGGATGAGACAACAACATACCAACAAGCTATGTCAGGGCCTGACTCTGAGAAGTGGCTAGTCGCTATGAAATCCGAGATGGAATCCATGTATAAAAACCAAGTATAGACTTTGGTTGACCCACCTAAAGGGGTAAAACCCATAGGGTGCAAATGGGTTTTCAAGAAGAAAACTGATATGGATGGTAATGTGATTACCTTTGAGGGATGATTGGTTGCAAAAGGTTTCAAGAAAATTCATGGTATTGACTATGATGAAACTTTTTCACCAATTGCTATGCTTAAATCCATCCAAATTTTGTTCGCTATTGCTGCACACTATGATTATGAGATATGGCAAATGGATGTCAAAACTGCATTCCTAAATGGAAAGCTACTTGAGGATGTGTACATGACACAACCTGAGGGTTTTGTCACTCCTGAGAATGCCAATAAAGTGTGCAAGTTGCAAAGGTCCATTTATGGACTGAAGCAAGCTTCTCNAAGGATTCTTGCCCATGTCACATGGTATCACTCTTTCTAGATCTCAGTGTCCGAGTACAACCGAGGAGAGAGAGCGCATGAGTAAGATTCCATATGCCTCAGCAATTGGATCTATCATGTATGCCATGATATGTACTCGTCCCTATGTCTCATATTCTTTGAGCATGACGAGTAGGTACCAATCGAACCCCAGTGAGAGTCACTGGACAGCTGTTAAGAACATCCTTAAGTACTTACGAAGGACTAAGGATGCATTCTTGGTCTTTGGAGGTGAAGATGAGCTCGTTGTAAGGGGTTACACCGATGCAAGCTTCTAATCCGATAAGGATGATTTTAGATCGCAGTCTGGCTATGTGTTTTGTATTGGTGGTGGTGCTGTGAGCTGGAAGAGTTCAAAGCAAGAGACAGTAGCTGACTCTACAACATAATTTGAGTACATTGCCGCCTCTGATGCTGCGAAGGAGGCAGTTTGGATCAAGAAGTTCATCACTGAACTTGGACTAGTTCCAAGCATTGCCGACCCGATAGAGCTCTATTGTGACAACATTGGAACAATCTCACAGGCTAAGGAACCTCGATCTCACCAGCGATCCAAACACATAGTCCGACGCTATCATCTCATCAGGGAGATCATTGAGAAGGGTGATGTAAGGATATGCAGGACTTCCGCAAACAGCAACATTGCTGATCCACTGACAAAGCCCCTTACGCAGCAGAAGCATGATAGCCATTCCAGGTCCATCAGTAGTAGATACATGGATAATTGGCTTTTTAGTGCAAGTGGGAGATTGTTAGTGTTGTTCCCAAAAGCCAATCATGAGATGATTGTATTTTTTGCACATTGAGTCATGATATTTTATTAAGGCATTAATCCAGCAATTATGTTTGTTGTTCTGTTTCTACGTAACGTAATAAACATAATTGTAACACTAGAATAATCATATTCTCAAACGTCCCTAGTCTAGTATTATTGTGGAGCGGGTTGCAATAATACATAACGACTAGCATATGTGGAGACTGATATAAGATATGTAGTCTACATATGGGTACAAGTTGGAGAACTTGTGTACTGNACTATAAATACAACTTTTTGTGAGAAATTCACTGATCTTCTTGGCCTAGCCTAAAAAAGGACAGCCGCACTCTTCTCTTGCAATTCTTTGGAGGACGCAAGCTAGCACTGCGAGCGCAAGAGAAACGCATCTACCGGGACGTGTTGGAAGCGTGGTGATCCCGAGAGGCTCGTGTGGATATCATAAAGAGCTTGAACACGTCAACTGTTCAGGTTTTGTGATTCGACTCTACAGTTGGGTGAGAAATCTCAACCGAAAATTAGGTATGAAAATTTTTGAACACCTGATTTACCCCGTTTCACTTGGATCCTAGAGGATTTCGGTTAAATTCCGCTGCGCTGTTTGGCTCCCAAAACCCAACACAAAGGGCTATTACCCTCAGAGCTACTAAGCTCTGATGAGCACCACCCTCGATAAAAGTCAAGCACCAACCTCGGATCGGACGAATGGCAACCTTAGAAAAAGAGGGTACGTAGTCCTTGACCCTCTAACCTCAGTAAACCACCATCCTCGGCGCAGTAAAGCTTCTCCCGAAGGTGCCCCGTTCTGCCGAAGTACTCATCATGACAGCTCTCGGTGATGATATTCTAGCTGAGGGGGTTTCCTACTCCGAAGGGTTTCCCCACTCCGAAGGGGTCTCGTTCCCCGAGGGGGTATTACGAAAATAAGACAAAAACGGTTAGGGAGCCTTTGACACAGGGACCTCGCACACGCCCTTGATACACAAGACCTCCCATTGCCCTGTCTCCTGGATAAAACAACCTATCGCCAGCTGGAGGTCCCCCATTCCCGAAGATACGGATCACATCTGACCGAACACGTGTTGTGATTTGAGCAAACTATGTCAAACGGACTCCTCCGAACACTCCCCTACAAATACTTGGGCGATAACCTTAGCAGGGACAACTCTCTCCACTCTTTTACTCTCCACTCTCTACTCCTTCTTACCAAATACTTACTTGGGCATCGGAGGCTCCTCCCCCGGAAACACATTCCAGGGAGCTCCTAACCCTTGTTCTTTTGAGAATTTCAGGCACCCTCATACCAGAAGCCCCTACTTCAGGTCATCATGTCGTACAACGAAAATGCCGATGGGCATCACAATGGATGAAGAAGTGATGTTGTGAAGGATGAACTCGGGTTATGGTAGCCATCCCCCACTTTACCATCTTATCAACCATGTTTAAAACTTAAGCCACTAAAGTATTAGACATGGAACACTTAAACCCCCTTCTTTTGGTAACCTTAGTCATTATTGGTCAATTTTTGTTTTTTTCAACTAAGCTTGGGTTAAAGATAAAAGTTAGGTTATAAAAACTCATTTTAACCACTCGGGCCTTAGCCTGACTCATCAAGAAGCAAAATTACCATTTTGCCCCCGAACCTCATTTAGTGCCTTAACCTTCTCGGAACTTAGTGAACTTTGCTAAACTTTCCTATTCTTGCTATCCAAACTTGAATTAATGTTCCAAACTTGATTTAGAGAACTTTACCTTCCTTGGGCATGCTTCCCACTATGAGGGCCATAACAGTCACATTTTCTTAAGAAACCAAGTGTTTTCCTACTAAATTTCTCAATGAAACTTACTCGCTTCAATTCTGGCATTTCATGTCTAGCTGAGAGATCACCTTCAAACTAACCTTTGTGGTTTAAGTTTTGCTCTGAATTTTCAAGTACTTAAACTTTATATGTCTAGTTGTGATTTGGAAAGTTTAGTGATTTTAGGAGCACATTTGATATTTTTAATGATGGTGCTTATTATGTTATGCAGCAACTATCCAGCACCCTATTTTGGATTCCATTGTTTCTTAGGCACTCCTGTAACTTAAGGTGCATATTTAGCTGGGTTAAGACCAATATGTAGTACCTGTATGTATGTACATGTGTATGTAAAATGAGACAAGTGTATGAACATTTGAGTAATGTTTTGGTTATGTATGTGATGTGATGCAAAGCTGCCTAAGTGTAAAAGATAGGCTGCTTACTTATAAATTCTATTTTGGCCACATGAAGTTGCTAGATGCAAGGACATGTATTTCCTATGTATATTGAATATATATGAGGTAGTCTTGGAGGGTTTTGCCATTGTGAATGAAGTGTTTGCATGGTTTGGAAAAATTGTATGAGCATAATGGTCTAAAACTGACCAGAATTTCAACCTTACACTCAAAACACTGTATCTCTCTGTATAAAATGAGTTTTGGTATGAAATTTTGACTACACCTAGAGGACATCTAGAGGTTTAATTAGGATTTAGAATTTCTAGATTTAGAGCCCTGTAGTCAAAGTTATGATGTTAAAAAATTGGTTAAGTTACTGTTCTTTTGGTTAAAATTTTGTAACCAACTTAAAAAATCGATAACTTGGTCCATAAGTGGGCTATTAATATAAAACAAAATTTCTTGGTTTGCTCTAAGTCTCTCCTTGATAATGGAGCAAAGAAAACATAGGGTTACATGGCTAGATTAATATAGTTTATTAGAGAAAGTTCGGGTTTAGTGGCTGAAATTTTTTAACATAGTCAGAATGCTTAAAGTGTGGAAGCCAAAACTAAGAGTTGTGCTAGTGTTTTCCTTCTTAACTGTCATAGTGTGCATAAATGTGAATATCTGTTTTATGGTTAGAACAATATGCAAGTATTTGCATAGTACTTAAGATGGTCACTTGAGTATGTATACTAGGGGTATTGTTCTTGTGACTTATAGGACACACTAATCCTGGGAGTTTAAATGCACAATTTTGACACCATAACTAGATTACCCCGGGGTGTGTAAGAATTACTTAAACAAAATCCTTTTATTAGTAATGTATACAAAACGACCAAACTATCATCTCAATTTTAATGCAGAAAAACTACCCTGAGAATAGAATTAGTTACAATTGGGAGGATTTAAACACTTGTATACAGCAGAGGCAGGCTGCTTGTAAGTAGGGATGCCCTTTATATCAACAAATCTAACTTCACCAAGGGCAAAAAAAAGATCTTTGTGCCTGAAAACAAAAAGAACATGCAATAACCCATACTAAGAAGATGATTTCCACAGATTCATATTACAAGTGGCATATAAACAATAATTCAGTTTTGAGGAATCAGGTCCGAATTATAAAGAATATGCCAAACATAAGCATTTGGTTGCTGCCTTACCTCCGAAGATCAAGTCCAACTAGACCAGCTTGTAAGATTGTCAAATTGTCAGAGTCAGGTGAGACTATAATTACTGTGTCTTTAGAGTATTGTGTCTCAAGAATAGACATTAGCTGCGTAACACGAACAAATACATCCGTGACACTCTCATTTGGGGTTCCATCATCTATAGGAGGCGGCTTAACTGTAGGAGAAATGCTATCAGAAGCATAAACCTGAACAAATTTTGGTCAACAACAACATATGAAGCATATCACTTCTCAAAATCCAGTATTGTAGACTCACACACGCAAGGGAACAGCATATGCAGATGTTTCCATAAAAAAAAAAAAGAACTTTTGGATGAATGTCTAATGTTACAGAAAGCTTCAAGGAATTAAATATGAGAACTTACTTCTGAAATGGCTTCCAGTTTCTTGCCTTCATAGGCTCCCAAACCACGAGCATCCAGAAAGCTGTACTCGGGGACAATGTAACTGCAACCAATTAAACAGTCATTTGGGCTGTCGATGACGTGAGTCTTAAACAGAACATCAATGGCGTGGCATATATTGATCCTCATATTGGAATTCTAGACTCAAAAGTTAAGATTGCTACTACATTTGTATTGTGTACCAAATTGGAACGGGGAAACACCAGTCTTTATCTTCACCATTTAAACAGATGGACTCATAAGCTAAAGTAATACAATAATTTCTTTAGAGAAATCGACTTGATTTTGGAGCTAATCAGGTATGCCGAATTGTTGCATCTACACTAAAATCAGCATATATTCCACCTGCGGTTGACCCCATTAACTGCAGCAATGATCTCAGCAGCCTGATATGCTCTCTGTGTAATAGAAGGCCAAATCCAGCAGTTGCTATCACAAGCTCCCATTGCCTTCAACTGCAAAGCAGCTCTAACCGCCTGCTTCTTCCCTTTATCAGATAGGCCACTGTCAACTGAAGTTTTCGCCACCGGGTTTGTGTTTATTATCCCCAAGCGCTCATATTCGGACTCCCCAGCCCTCACCAAGAAGTACCTGTAACACACCCCAAACCCAAAAAACAACAACGTAAAATAGACCGACCGATGCAATTACTTCTATCTTATGCCTATTAATGGATTCAAGGAATTCCACGAAAATGTCTTGGAAACCAAGGCTAATCAATCATATTCTCCTCCATTACTTCAGTTCAGCATCCTCATACGTAACAATTGAAATGAGGCATAAACTGTAAAAGAAAAAGCGAAATTTTTTGTACCGGTTGGAGAGGGCAAATGGTGGCATCTGGAAGAGTCCGCGAGCACAGGTAACCGGAACAGGTAATGAGGACAGAGAGAAGGAAACAGCGAGGGCGGCGAGGAGCGCTCGACGGTGGAGGAGTGGCTGGAGAGAGCTTCGAAGAATTCGTAAGTGAGTTGGTGTTGGTGGCGGCGGCGACGGCAAAGGACGATAGACTAAGGTACTCGCGGCCGATATTATGGGCATTTCTCCGGGGAATCGAATAAGGCAAAGTTGAGGAGACGGATAACGAACGGGCGAGAATTTTTTCTTTTTTTTTGAATAGTCACAATATCTATTACTACAAATTTAAGGGTTTTTGAACGAGAGAAAATTAGGGAAGCCTCAGAACTTGGTTGAGAGATATGGAAGTCATGATCTATCACTAACCAAGTTAGAAAAGTGGGAAAAGTGGGACAAGGAGCCAGTTTTAGATTATTACACTTATGTAATTTAATAGAAATTTTTTTAAATGGATTACCACATTAATATTACATCATTTCAGCATTTTGACTTAAGTTTTACTTAAATTTATTTATATTAATATTTGCTAATTTTTTTATGTAATTTAATAGAAATTTTTTAAATGGATTACCACATTAATATTACATCATTTCAGCATTTTGACTTAAGTTTTACTTAAATTTATTTATATTAATATTTGCTAATTTTTTATGTAATTTAATAGAAATTTTTTTAATTGGATTACCACATTAATATTACATCATTTCAGTTTTTTGACTTAAGTTTAACTTAAATTTATTTATATTAATATTTGCTAATTTTTTTAAAAAGTTATATTTAGAAACTAGAAGAAATATAAATTTTTTAAAATTTTTCTAACAAAATTTAATATAAATCAATTTAAGTCAAACTTTAGTAAAAAGAAAGGAAATAGTGCAAAGAAATTTGGACAGAAGTAGTAGAATATTAGCTAAAAATATAACACACTTAGTGTAGGCTAAACATTACAGAAGATAAATTTTGACTCAACTAGATGACCAGACCAGACTCACCTTAATCCAAGCCAAACCTAACTTGGTTTGATTAGAAAAGTTAATAATCCAAACTTGATTGTATCTAACCCCATCTAAACCTAAACACAAATGACCCAAACATGAATTGGCTAGAGCAGAAAATGATTTGAACTTGAAATAACTCGATAACTAAACCCGACAAAACCCGATTTTTAAGCCAAATCAACAAAAAATGTATGGTAAGATGAGATTTTATAAAAATTGTAATTTTTTATATATTTATTCCCTCTATCCAATATTCTTTGAAACACTCACTTTTTAGCAATTAATCTATAATTTTTTATTTTCAATTTTTAGTATATAAATAGAAAAAAATTTTATATAAATGATAAATAAAAACCTATTGTTTCCAAATATATATTTTTTAATTTTTTTTTCTAACAACCAATAATATAAATAAATTTAAGTCAAACTATGGCCAAAAGTAAACTGTTTCAAACAATATAGGACGGAAGGAGTATTATTTATCTAAATTTCATACCAATTATCACCAAGCAATTTAAGAAATTAAAAAATGCTTTAAAAATATTTGTTTGTTTAGGGGTTTATTGAATTTGAAGAATAAATTAACAAAAAAAGTTGCTTTGATATGTTTACAGGTCTTGGAATTTAATGGTTTAGAGATCATAGTGATTTTTTGTACTCCCAAAATTCACAATCTTACCAATAGAGATCAACTTAATTTGGCAATCTTAGTGATTATGTTAGCAAACTTTCTAGCTACAATGATTAAAAAAATGAGCTAATTAGCTATAATGATGACGTGTTATAGATGAAGTAGATTGGAAAAGGCAAAGAAATCAAATGTTGTTGTTGTTGTTGTTTTTCATTTGTATTAGGGTTTTTTTTATTAAAGTAATTATATATTAGGATTAATTATAATTTGTCCCTAATGTTTAGGTGATATTGTCATGCCCACCACTGACCCTAGCCCATTCGAAGACCTTAAAACCCAATAGGAGTAACATAGGTACTCAAACATCACTATTGGGTATAGTACTTAGCTTACATTTGCTAAGTGTCCAACATAGGCTGGACGTATGGGCAGGGCACCCTACGTGCCTCCAGGGCACATGGAAGGTTAGGTGCTAGGTACACCTAGGCACACACTGGACGTTGCCAAGACATATAGGGCATGCCCTGAGAGTGCTGACCAGCACCTAAGTCACAAACACACCAACAAGCTCAACCAAATAAGTTAGGTGCCTAGGATTGACACTTGCTTCAAACATCAAAATTCTCATTCATCCATTCATAACATGAATGATAACCAAAACCACCAGCATCTTGTGCTCAAAACATCAATTTGTACATGTGATAGCCAAAGGATTATTACCCTCCAAACTCCCAAGTTCTGACGAAGCATCGCCCTCGAAGAATGAGAGCACCAACCTCGAGAAAAGAAGGTCCGCAGTCCTTGACCCCCTGACCTCGGTTATCCACCATCACCCTCGGTTAATAATGGGATTGGCCTCGGGAACATGGTACACTACCACCATCGGTAAGATGACCTGACCAACTTCGGGAGGAGTAGAGTCACCATCCTCGGCAGGGGAAAACATCCTCTGAAGGGGATTCTTTATTCCGAAGGGCCTTTGGAGTGACTGGAGCAACCTCGGCCAGAAGCTTTCATACCCCGGAGAGGTTTCTTTCACCGAATGGGTTTTATGAACATGACAAAAATGGTTAAGGAGCCTCTGACATAGAGACCTCGCACACGCCCCTGACATACAGGCCTCCCACGGCCCTAACTTCTGGCCAGAACGGCCTATGGCCAGCTAGAGATCCCCATCCCCAAAGGTACGGACTATATCTGGC